>JAPFBL010000033.1:1542500-1693698 GCA_026182355.1 Hermatobates lingyangjiaoensis | reverse complement strand
CATATTTCATTAAGTTACATATACACTCTATTAAATAATTAACAAAAAGGTAATCAAAAGATTCATCTTTCATCATATTTCATTATGTTACGTATACAATCTGATAAATAATGAACAAAAAAGGTAATCAAAAGATTCATCTTTCATCATATTTCATTAAGTTACATATACACTCTATTAAATAATTAACAAAAAGGTAATCAAAAGATTCATCTTTCATCATATTTCATTATGTTACGTATACAATCTGATAAATAATGAACAAAAAAGGTAATCAAAAGATTCATCTTTCATCATATTTCATTAAGTTACATATACACTCTATTAAATAATTAACAAAAATGTAATCAAAAGATTCATCTTTCATCATATTTCATTAAGTTACATATACAATCTGATAAATAATGAACAAAAAAGGTAATCAAAAGATTTATCTTTCATCATTCTACAATCTATTCTCATATTTTACAAATTATATTTCTTGATAATGTAATAAAGCATACTATGTTATGTATCTGTAATCATTAGAATAAACTTTTCCTTAGATTTTGGCTACCTTTAGTTAGTCAATACATTATTTCTACATTTTGCTAGATCAATTTATTAAATAATAGTTGGCCATTGTAACATTATTTTTTAACCATCTGCGATGTACCGAGGTGGCGATAAAAGAACAGTGATCTAGTGAGGGGTGACTTACTCAATAACTTAATAAGATATATAATTTTAGGTTAGTGATAATGAGTAATCAATAAAGGAGTGTATTGTTATTATACGATCCCAAACCAAACATTGTCATCATACGGGAAAAAACCCAGAGAACTTAAACAGTTTAACAGGACTTTGAATATAGGGGTAGTAGGAAGTATACATTATTTAGTTGTTCATCATCCTAAGTTTGTTATACATTATATTAATAAATATCATATATTACATAGCTTTATTATAAATTATTTTATAAATATTTACTTATTATAATGAAAGAAATGAATATTAACTTTGAAGAAAATGAATATGGCTGAAAATGAGACAGCTTGCATCAAAGTTACAGGAAAGTTACAAGATATCAAATTTTAAATAGGAAATATCGACCCCTTCCTGAGCATATTTAAACAGTATTACTTGCCAAGAGAGAACCAGATATGTAATGTCAAAACGAAGAAGAGCAAAGTCGGCAGAAATGTTTTCACAACTTTGACTAGTTTCAAATCGAGTTTAATACATTTTTAAAATCACCTCTCGTAATATCATCTTAATATTGTTCGTTTCACTTGATATCTGTCGAGACTAAATAAAAAAATTAAATTTACACTAAATAAATGAATAATAAATAATTTCTTATTTATTTTAATAGGAAAAATGTGATAAATTTCTATTAATGCTGCGGTGAATTTAAGGAAATAATTGCTTTTTATATGTACAAGAAAAACAAACTATTTAAAATATAAACAATTAAGGGAAGTTTTCTGACTACTCAAGGCTGCTTGGGAATTATATTATTAATTTGCTATAACTGAAACATCGTTATCATAAAAAATTTCGATTTCGATATCATTGTAATTTACGAATTTTAAAATAAGGACTTTCAAAATCACAAAGCATTACAATGTTCTTTAGCACATCCATTGATGATGTTTATATATATATATATGTTTGTAGATTAATTTACCACGATGAAACAAATTTGGAAACAATGCTCTAAGGCCATTCGTTAACACATCGTCAGAGAGCAAGTGTACTAAAAATAATTAATACTTGTTAACCTGGATGATTGAAGTTTCTAGAATTGTTGATAACCCTGAATGTGTTTAATGATGAAGTCTTCATCTGTTTAATTGTTCCGCTAATCAAAACTTCATCCAATTTATAGAGTCCTAGGCTATTGTTCATTAATTTCTCATAAAAGTTCTTTATGAGTGCACTTTCCACAATATTTCTGTTTCTTTCCGAAGACACAAATATTAATTCATTTTCTTCATTCTAGTTAATCACATAATTACTGTTTCTTATGTGAATGAACAAGGCACTCTTTTCGTCTTCTCTTCTGATGGAATATTTCAGTTGTTTTATCCTTGTAAGAAGACCTTTGATCGTCTGTCCAATATAAGACATTTCGCTGTCAGTACATGGTATCCTGTATACACAACAGTCCTTTCTTTTTGGCTTATTATTGACAAGTCTGTTAAAGAAGTTACCATCATTACTGAACATCACAGAAACGTCCAACCTTTTCATAAATGAAGGCATATCTTTCAAACAAGGACTGTATGGAACGACTAACAAATTTTTTTTAGTGAACTGTTCTTCGTTATTTAATATCACGGATTGTTTCACCTTTTTATGATATTGTCGATTAACCTTTTTGGAACATTAAAGAACCTGCAATTTTGTAAATATTTACGAAATATAGTCCCTTCCTTCTCTTATCTTTCCTGAAGGTTGTTGAAGGGATACTTGGAAACTGTGGGTGTGTGTTTTTAATTTCTCTGTTTCTTAATCTACACTGAACTATGTATGTATATGAGCAGGCGACTGTCAGTTGAAATGTCAGACTGGCGTTTCACTGACATTTGGTATGACAAGAGCTATTGGAATTGTTGATAAAAGGGTCACATCACCTTATAATGTTGATCT
Organism: Hermatobates lingyangjiaoensis; assembly: GCA_026182355.1. Taxonomy (NCBI): domain Eukaryota; kingdom Metazoa; phylum Arthropoda; class Insecta; order Hemiptera; family Hermatobatidae; genus Hermatobates; species Hermatobates lingyangjiaoensis. The sequence goes on along the minus strand of JAPFBL010000033.1, from coordinate 1,691,064 downwards.
AGATAGCCATACAAGCTGCGGGATTATACCCTTGCTGATAATGAACATGCTAGAGATAGCTGATTGATCATTCGGACATTGTAGACACCAGTCAGTATTTGACACTAAAGTTACCTCACATAACCAGCTGGAATGCTAAAGCAACAACTCAATGATTGATATGCGAATAAATTAAACTTCCACCACGGTGGAACAAATTTAAGCAAGATTTATACAACAGGACCTTAATTACTCAATGTTTCTTTTGGATATTTGATCCCGATTCAAATCTGACACATTATTTAAACACTTATTGTTCTAAAAATGCCTCAAAAAAAATAGACAATTAATTTCTCAATAGTAGGATTTAACGATAAAATGAAATCTCCAAACAAGAGAAGTTGTTTAATTCAAACTACCCTTTTCGAACCGTTTGTATTCATCATCAGGTAAACTTCTACAATACAAATTATAAATTACAAAAATAAACTTAAATTATATATAATGAAATGAATAAATGAAAAAATGAGTGGCATACGCTTTCAGCGACATGCAACCCTTGAACTGGGCCTGAAGGAATATTGGTCATATGAGATAGATGTTGAGAGTAGTTTGGAGACAAGGTGACAAAGGAGTTGGGTACGCTTACAAACAGTGAAGTGCTACAAAACAAGTCAGAAAACACCATTACAGAGGAATGAGTCCTTTAATGTTTGACTGTATAAAAATTTTCTTTTGTGTGGAGACTTTGTTTTATGGTTTTAGCCCAGTATGAGTAAATACCACACAATTACATATTACACAACTAATGATTTGTTGATATTGAAAACTATTCAACATCATCTAGGTATTTTATAATCCATATAAGAGAAGAAAAGTGTATTATTGTATGACATTCATAAAAACTTGATGACAGTCTAGCTGCTAGCCAGCATCAGCAGACTAAATTCATGATAATAACTTTATACTGAAAGTAGTTAGAAAATAATAAATAACAACTGGTGATTATACATCATGTAACTGCAATACCATATACTTACGTACTAAATATAACTATCAATTGTAATATCGTTAGATCTAGACTAATTCGGAATATATCTAAAGTAACGTAATGAAAAACTGATACTAAAATTTGAATACTGTCTTACCTATTTATAAAAAATAAAATAAAAAAAAGCAAATCGTTTAGTAGAATACTTTTCAAGTTCATTGTGCAACAATAATGAGTCATATGGAAAATATAACTTCTCAACTAATAATTCAAAGAGTTGTTATGTTAACATAAATTAATTGTAAGTTTTTGGTATTTTGCAGTCTAAGTGTATTATGGATGCAAAATGAATAATGAGGAATTATTACTGGGATAGTTGTATAAATGAATACAAGTTGGTTTGTTGGTAGTTTGAATGTTTTGTGGCTCCCAAGAGATGTTTTCTTTGGATTTACAGTAAGATTTAGTATATTATTGCTAATTTCGATTTGTTGTTGCAATACCCGTTAGCTTTCTAGGAATTGATTTTGCATATAAATTAACTAAGTTTGAGCATCAACAACTATTATTTTCTAAATACAGCTAAGTAATTTTTGAAATTTTGTAATATCAATAAAATGATTTTTTATGATTTAATAGGAGGAACATTAAGTCTCCATACAAAATATTTGATTAAACATCGACGAGTTCTAAACACTTAGTGTTCATTGGCAGGTTACATCACTTTAATAAGGCAGACGACCCGTTTCATATAGTCTTTTGTGTAAAGGCTTAGTGTTTCTTTGCCAGCTCTAATCATGAGTAAAAAAAACACAATATATGCTTGCATAGCACATGTTTTAAAATTATTTTTAACTGTAAAATATTTTATTGAAAACTGTTTGGAAAAAGAAATTCAAATGGTTTTGGAATATTTTGTTTGTTTGTTATCAATATTATATATTTTGATTGTTGTACACATATATGTCAGTATATATCACAATACTTAATTATCATGTAACACTTTTTGACTAAGTCAACAAATTTGTTATTTACTTCCAGTCCAGATGTTTTTGATGGCATTTAAACGTACAGTAGCTCTAAATCAATAAAGCATTCTTCAATTATTATGTAAAAGTGATTTTGAAATATTATAAATATTTTCATTAATCAATGATTTCTTATAGCTACATTTACTAACAACACTAAAATCGTTGATTGAAAATCTGCTGTGCGCACTATACAGTACTATCAACAATATGATACAGGAAGAACTACAAATATTTCAGGGTAAGTGATATGTCAATAGATGACATACAATTCTTGTCTCTAATTTTTTGGTTTAAGCCTCATCAGAGGAGAAGCAGTAAGAACGACAAACGCACTTGCGAAATGACGATGGAACCCCAACTATAGCAATCCCTGAAACGATCATATATATCTGTATAAAAAGTTTCGCTTGTTACGGTTGAAAGATTTTGATATTTTTTTCTCATTTCTTATTGTGATTGGAACATACATATTCAACTAATATCTGTTAATTAACAAGCTTCTCAATTTCTCTAAATAACACTCTTGTTATTTCATCTACACAATAAAGTATATCTCCTGTAGTCGAAATGTTTCGAATGATTAATTCATCTTCAGGATGTGAATAACTTCTTAGATGCTTTTTCTGATTTATTATATAAGAAAATTGAAGCCAGTGATAGTTGTTTTTCTTTTAGTTTAATATGAGCTGGTCGTTAATCCTTCGTAGTAGTATCCTCGTGATCCAAATTACTACCTGTAATGGTTTCTGGATGCATTAGACGTGAATTAAAGACCTTTAAAATTTTGTTACTACCTTCGACTTGAATATTCAAGGCAATTTCAAATTTTGAATTAACATGAATTCTAAAATTGAGAACCTTGTTAAGAAACACGTATTAGCTAAATTTAATGTCATTTTCAGTAATGAATCTGTTAAGGAATGACTGGTACGAAAATTTACTAATATATAAATACATATATTCATTTTAATTACAGTAAACTTTGTTCCTATCCCAATGTGATACTAGTGATTCTTTTGTATCACTCATTTATCGGGCATAACAGTATTATTGTTATTTAAAGACATAGGAAGGGAAAATTATTTTACACGGAAATTCCCCTTTTACATTCCATTGGTTCCTAATTCAGTACATATACAGACGAAAATACCGAAGTTTCAGCTCATTTTCTTATATTTAAACAGTGTATTAAATATTGGTATACATTATTCTACCTTGTTATACAAAACAATGATTATGCCAAATTATTTCTTAAATAATAAATTTCTATATTTATTTATATTTTTTTTATTTGCTTACTGTTTTGCATAATTTTTTTTATCCTTTTCTGCTGTCTTTTTTTGTCAAACATCTGTAACTCCTTCAATGATTTAAATAGATTTCCTCTCAGGTGGTTTCGTTGTACGTTCAAAACGGACATGTCACATGTTTTTTCTTTTGTTTCTTACCCCTTTTTTGCCAATCTTAGTTCTATATAACGTAAAGTCTATCGAGTTCACCATTATTTCTTATTTATGCCAAAGTGTACGTAAATAACTTGAACATACGTCATTAAGTTTTAATAGGTTTAAATGTATGAATATTTTTTTTATTAGCTGTTATGTAGTCTGTAAAATGTAATAAATCATCTAATTTATCCCTCAAAATGTTACAACAAAATATTTTGTATATTATTCATAAAAAGAGAAAAATATTCGAAAACAATCTTCTAAGGATATTAATAAAAAAAAACAACAAGAAAATAGAAGAAAAGAAATCATTTGAAGAAAATATCTGAAAATAGTGAAATGAAATAAGCAAATATTAATAGTTATATTGAGTAAAACAAACCTTCAAAAACTGTACAAAGTAAAGTTTGACCTGTTTGCTTGACCAGAGGATACTTATAATACCTGTAGATTAACAATCAGCAATTTTCAAATTAATGCCTAGGTAATTGAGTTACAACCGTTTATGAAAAAAATTTGTCCGAATAACGTATTTTCTTAACTTTGCAATGTAATTATTGTGTTGGACTATGTTACAAGTTATAGTAACCGATATAATAACCCTACAACTTTTTGGGGTTAAATTATTATAATACACTTTTAATTTAAAATAATCTAGGATTAATTTTAAATAGTCCAATTTAAATTTATAGTAATTACGGTTTATCACCATTACTCCAGTTTATTGATAGACGATGTATTATATAAAATTATATAATTTAACAAAAAATTTGATATAAATTACTTTTTTCACTATTCACCTAATAAGGCTTTTCTTTTATTTCCATATTTTCTTTTTTTTCTTTCACTTCCTTGATTGAATTTTATTTCAACTGTATATTGCAGCAATTTTTTTCCAAATTAAAATTTAATGAAGGAATAAAATATCTTTTAAAAAAATATATACTGACGTTACTTAAAAAAATCAACATAAGTATATGTAAAATACAGTGTTTTCTAAAGTCACCAAAAAAATGAAAATCTGCAAGTCAAAGTAAGTAAACCGTTATTATTACAACAGTGACGAAAGTAATTTATACACTTTTTTTCATTAAGTTACTATATTTTACATTATATTTAGACTATTAATAAACTTGAGTAATGTAGATTAACTGTACTTACTTTAAATTAAACTTGGACTATTTTAAATTTAACTTGGATTATTTTAAATTTAACTTGGATCGTTATAAATTAAACTTGGATTATTTTATATTAAACTTGAATCATTTTATTAAACTTAGATTATATTAAATTAATTTCGGATTTTTTTAAATTAACTGGAATTACATTAAATTAACCTGAAGAAGTTGTAGAACCAAAATTTTTTTTACTTTACCATGAATGGGTCAAAATTCTAGGTGATGGTCATATATTTTACATTTTTTTTGTGACTTTAAGAGAAAAATTGAAATTATGTTAGGTATTAAAAACTAATTAGGTATGTTGTGTTGGGAAGTGGGTGATAAGAGAAGTGCGGAAAGGGTAGTGCATTATTCATGCAGCCATGCTAGAGCGTCGCAAACTTAGCCGACAACATTGTCTCTGCCGTTAATGGCGGCTGGAGGGATGCTCACCCTCTCAGACTTTATAATACAGTCCTGGCTTGCTTTAGTGTCCACTCACCCCTCCTTCAAACAGCTTACTTTATTTATTCCATTAACTAAAATACACCCTGGCTACTTGTAGCTTATTACAAGTGATACTTAGTATTTGCTGCTAGTGATAGTCCTATTATTCCCATACTTCCACTATCCCACTATTATTTTTCTTTACGATAAGTAAAGAAGTGATAGTAAGAAAAATCAATTTTGAAATTTTAAAGAAATTACATGTTTATGGCGCCAAATCGTTTTATGACGGTCTTTCAATGATGTTTATATTTGTGTGGATGGTAAACTCCAAAGTTTATTACTACCATTTCTACTACTATTAAAACTACATCCGCTGATGTTCTTACCTCTGTAAGGAGAGAGTATCTCCTCCACATTTTCTTGTATCACTATTTCTACTAATAGTACCACCTCCACTTTTTCTTGTACTCCTCTGTATTCTACTAGTATCTCCTCCCCTTTTTCTTGTACTCTCCTGTATTCTGCTAGTATCTCCTCCACTTTTTCTTGTACTCTCCTGTATTCTACTAGTATCTCCTCCACTTTTTCTTGTATCATTCTACCTTCTACTAGTATCTCCTCCAATTTTCCTTGTACCACTCTATATTCTACTAGTGTCTCCTTCCACTTTTTCTTGTACCACTCTGTATTCTACCAGTATTTCCTCCACTTTTTCTTGTACCCCTCTATATTCCACTAGTATTTCTTCCACTTTTTCTTGTACCCCTCTATATTCTACTAGTATATCTTCCACTTTTTTTGTACCACTCTGTATTCTACTAGTATCTTCTCCACATTTTCATGAACCCCCCCACCCCTGTATTCTACTAGTATCTTCTCTAGTTTTTCCACTCTCGCTAATATTAGTGTCACCTCTATTTTTTCTAGCACTACTTTTTTACTACTTTACTACTACTACTGTACCTACTACTACTACTACTACTAATATGTCGTCGTCTCCCTCGTCATCTTCATCCTGTACCTACTGCCTTTGGTCCATGTACAGCCATTCTTTTCATATTGCCACTGATGATGCAGCCGAATCAGAAATGTATTGCTGCAGTCGTAAACATTTCCCGTGTTCATTTCTTCTCATTTCTTCATCTATCATGATAAATAGCAAATATTTCTTTAATATATCATATTTTGTGTTCTAGTCATTCTATAAAGTCATACCTGAATAAAATTACAATGTTTCTCTTTTAGAAAGCTCATAGTGTTTTCCTTCCTTATCTCTCAATCTCCCATTCATATTTTGGTGTATGTATTTGACATAATATTTGTCTCCTACAATTTTTTGCCCATTTTATTAATCTTGCAAATTTTATTTATACTATTTTAATACTAATAATTGTAAACTTTTTTATTACTGAAGTATAAATTGTATTAAATAGAAGAAACGAAAATAATATGTTCAACTATAATAAAAACTAATAATATGTGCACCTTTGAAAAATATTTACGAATAAATAGTAATAACAAGAACATTGAAATATTAACTAACAGTTACTATGTTTACAATTACTGTGTTCTATAACACCAATCCAAAGCTTTGTTCAAACAAATATTAAGTAGACTTTAATATTTTAAAGCAAACATTCAGAAGGACGAATGCTGAGAGCAATTTTCATATAAAACGCACCTTTTTCTGCATTTGATAACATAAATCACATTTATTTAGAATTTGTAATTTAGAAATGTGTTCAGGGAAATTCATTAAACATTTTATTGCTTTTATGCTGTATGAAAATGAACTGAGTCAAACTTTCTACCGAAGCAGTAAAGTTGCTGCGATTAATTTAGGTAAAGTTGAACAGTTAGTGGCCGTAAAGACAAATAGGCATTGCGTAACTTTACTTGCCAAAGGTTTTTATTTCAGTAAATGACATAGCTTTGAATATATTTTACTATATAAATATCAGATTGCATGTAGTGAGGGTTGCTGCGACTTCATTTAAAACTATTAATTAATTAAAAATTTTAAAAATTAATAAAAATAATCCTAATTTTTTCACAATATTATATTGCAGAATATGAATACAATTAAAAAAAAAATAGTAATATTTCATAAGTACCTATAAGTTGACAAGAATATATTTAAAAAAAAGTATTATTATATAATATTGTTGAAGTTAATATTTTGCTCTTACATCATTGAATGACTGTAAAGTTATAGTTTTTAATATATAGGTGTGTTATCTAATCGAGATTTGGTCAAATTTTCTAGGTTCAAAAATGAAACTGTCCTTGCCGACGTTTTGGTTTTATTTTAAAATCTTTTTCATAGGCAGAAGTAAGACTAAGAAGTAAGACCTATTACCTAATAGGTAATTTTTAAGACTAAGAAAATGAAATTTACATTATTTAAAGAAACAACAATCTTAACCGGACAAAACCTTCGACTAGACTGTTTTCAGCTTTTGAATTTAGTTAAAATAAGTGCATTATAATATTTATAAGATATTGTATTATAGTGCAGAATATTAAAACTTCATTTGAAATAAAATAACAATATAATATTGCAAGTTCTTATAATTTGACAAAACTGTACCACTTGTATTACGGCAGTCGTATCATAAAAATAGTGTATTTAAAAAAAAGTATTGCAAGATGTATTTGAAGTTAATATTGTGCTCTGGTTTTGTTGAACTGCGAGTAAATTTATAATGTTAAGATATAGTTATAAAGTAACGAATTATTATATTTTTACAATGTTACGAACTTGATTTGGAAAAAAATAACTACTTAGAATGAAGCAAAAATAGGTGAATAAAGTTGTTATATATTTCATAAAAAATATTGTTTAAATTGATTTCTAATATTTTGCACTACAGTATAGCATTGTGGAAATATTATAATGCACTTATTTATAACTATAACTTTACTAGTCATTCAATAAAGTAAGAGCAAAATATTATCTAGAAATATATTATTCAGTAATATTTTGTTTAAAACACAGTTTTATCAACTTATAAGTATCTGCAATATTTTATTACTATTTAAAAAAAAAGTACTATTGAAAATATATATTTGAAGTTAATATTGTGCTCTGGCTTTATTGAACTGAGAGTAAATTTATAATGTTAAGATATAGTTATAAAGCAAGGAATTATTATATTTGTACAATGTTGCATTACACTGCAGAATATTAGAACTTGATTTGAAAAAAAATAATAAAATATATATAAATATTTATCAAGAAAACAATCCACAAAGATCACATAGAAAAACACACTTACAGCCTATAATTTTCGCAAAGCCTTTAGCGTCGTTATTTTACAGCCCAACCGTCATTTCGCAAGTACTCTTGGCGTCCCTATATACACAAAAATATACATACATCATCAAAAAAAGTCATAAAACGACTTTAAGGATATCAAAAAATATAAATCACTCAAAATTTTGAAATTGAATATTTTTCGAAACTATTACTTTAGGTACTATTATAAAAACTAATAGTAGTATATTAGAAAATCGTCTCAGAAGAATTGAAATTATTTGTTTGAGAAGAATTTTTCAAACTGGAGGACATCTAGGTGGGCTGTTGAATAAAATAATGACTTGTGCGTTTGATTAAAAAAGTTGTGGAATGCTAATGATTTGGGTTTAAAGAAGATAATGGAGTTAAAGCAACTATTACTGAGCTTCATGGTAATAGGGTTTAAACATAAAGAGTCTCCGCATTGTAGCAATCAATCAGGGAACAATCAAAACTTTTCTGAAAACCACTGCAATGTATTCAACAAAACAGCAAATAACAGTGATAAATTCGTTAATTAACGGAGACCAACGAAAAGTTTGTAAGCTATGAGTGAATTGGTAATAAATAATACGGAATATTCATTTGTTATGTATGAGAAACAGGAATAATTATAAATCATAGAGAACTAACATAAGTTTTTAACTGCTTCTAATATATTTTTAAATTGTAATTTTTTTTTACTTTTTGGGTCTTGGTTGGCCCCAGTCATTATCAATTACATTGATAATGTAATCGTGTCTGCGATTGGGATATCCGGGATTCAATACCTTCTTATGATTTGGATTTATTCACGTGGGAGGTGCATAAATAAAAAAAAAATCGTTTATATCAAATTTATATGGTATTTAAAGCTAATTATCATTTTATTTTAAAAAAAAAGATTATGTGGATTAGTATACCAAATATTCATGCTTAAAAAATAATCAGGCTCGAACTCATGGTTTGAAGAAATCAACAACTGTTTCACTTCTTCAAGCGTTGCTGTAACAATAGTATGTAGATGGTAACAATAAGCTAGATTTTGCTATTAACCTACAATAGTTTTATTTACATTAAGATAAAATTTATTTGGCCTCAAAATGCAGTCATTTTATGCCAGTTTAACATTAGCGAATTATTTTATGAAAAAAAATAATACGTAAATGGTAACTTGAAACTAGATTTTGCTAATGGGACAACAATGAATTTATTTATGTTACTTTGTGGACTAATTTAAAGTCCAGTCAACATTTCTAGTGCGTAAAAAACGTGTTTCTTCTTCTTTCCGTTGAAGATAACTTGCCCGAAAATTTAACAGTGCAAGAGTGTTTCTTCACTCCGTGTGTTAGTCTTATTCGATTTTGAACTGGTATTGTGTCCAGTTAAGATCGTCTTTCCGGTTCAAAGTAAATATCTTAATATACACATCTGTACTTCTACATCATTTTTTCCTTAAATCTATCGGTATCGGCATAAACCAATATATCACATTTTTATATTACTATAGTATGAAATTACAACCACAAGGGAAAAAGGAAACAATAGAAAGAATTGCTCTGAGAAGAAAAGGTGAAAGGGCTCAGGTTATTTATTACTTTACTATAAGTAAAGTATAGTGATCGTGAAAAAATTCGATCTCAAAATTTTGACGGAATTACATGTTTTGAGGTCCCAGAAGTCGTTCTATGACGTTTTTACGATGATGTCTGTGTGTGTGTGGGTGGATGGGTGGGTGGGTGGGTGGGTGGGTGGGTGAGTGTGTTAGCATTGCTTGTTACCACGCTACGGTCCAGAATCTTTGATGGATCAAGTTGATATTTTACACAAAAATGGGCCCCATAAAGACGAAGATCCCTATTGTTTGCGAAGAATTATGCATGATGGAAAAGTCACTTTTTTTTGCCAAAAACCGTTTTTTTTTAAAAGATTTATTTCTCCTAAACTGATAACCCTACAGTTTTGAAATTTTGACATTATCTTTGAGGTCACAAATGGAACAAACGAAAAATATATTCAGAATTTTAAAACAACGGAAAATATTTTTTTTCAATAAAATGTACAAATTTTGACTTATAATTCAATCTCAAACCTTGTGAGAGCGATACAAGCCATACTGTTTGACGGACAAGAATGAAACTATGCCTCTAAATAGAACATTATGTGTAAAATGAGTTGAGATATTTTTTTTCAAAATTACATTCGCTAATGGGGCGTTACAGGACAATTTCTGTTTTCAGAATGTGTTTTTTTGACGCTAAACGGCTGATTAAAAAATAATGAAAATTTGACCAAAAATGGAACAAAAAATTAGCAATTAAAAAAAAAAACATGAAGTTTCAATTATGGGAAAGAGCAATAACGCTATAAAAACTGTTTGTTTATCTTAGACTAAGAGATCACCTGCTATACTTGTCGAATTTTTTATATTTTTTTTCATTGTTTACATTGACTTAGAAATTTTTTGAGCGATTCCACTGAGATAAAATTGATATTTATAAAGGAACAATTTAAATTGTTTATTGAGTTATATGAGATGTAAGAGGAATAATATTGTTACAAGTAAAAAAATCACCGCCAATAAACATAAATAAATTACCTTTGTCTTCCATGGCATGTGGATTTGTCTCATAAAATGCTTTAATAAATCTATATATTGCACTCTTGAGCAAAACTTAATATCAGTTACAATTACATTTTAATTGTGAATGTAGTACCTTTCTATGATATTGAAATGTAATGAATGGACTCTTTCCTCAAGAAAGAGGACTTATGTTTGTTGAGAAATATCCAGTATTTTTTTACAATTCTAGTCAAATAGTTCATATTTATTATTTTCAAAAATTAGAAGCTCCCAACTATAAAAGATTTAAATTATATTGAATAACTGTCTTTGACTTAGATTTGAGTATGTAAACTGGCTAATTACTAATATATTTTTTCTCAATACATATTCATAGCAAACATACCTTTATTAATTCATAGAAAATAAGGGTATTTTCCTGTTTAAAATTTGAAAATTTTACTTTAATATTCAATGTAGAAGGATGTCAAGTAAAAGATGTAAGAAATCCACTGGCTATTTGAACAGAGGCCATGTTCTCTTGTAGGAGAATATTTCGTATCAAGAAATGTTTACTTTGGTTTTTCAAAAATATTATTACTGCTGTAGTTATACTAATGAAATTATTGCATCAGCTGTGTGATGTACCAAAATAAGGTTATATATTGATATGTCCTTCAATCACTATCTGTACTCTTTCAGGAATGAAAGACTAATAATCATATTCCATTTAGATGTTTACATTATGCTTAATTGAGACGTTTTATTTTATATACTCAAGAAATTTGATATTAAGTTACTTATAGTAAAGTTGAGTGTAGGCCACTCCAGATTTTTGTTATTGTTTTCCTTTTCCTTGAAGTTTAAGCTTCATTAATTCATTAATTGCTTCACATGTCTATTGTGATTATTCTTCATTAGTATAATATACATAATATTTATGAATTTACACATATATACATACATTATTTTTTTTTTGGAAGAATACTTTTGGTAACTATGATTCACATTATTTAAACGCAGATATTTTCCAATATTGGTTTCATAATGTAACAACAGTATTCTATTCATTAATAGTTAACTTGACAAAGTCGTTTATCAACTAAACTATTATTGCTGTTTGCTTGTCCGTGCTTTGCTGAGGCGTGAAATAGTTTGCAGAAGAGTAAATACATTTCTGACGTCTTATGAAGTATTTTTTTTCCAAATACATACGAAGAAACAGCAACATATATATAATTACCATGATTGTTAGAGGTGATATTTTGGGGGATAAATTTGTTAGCTAACAGTGCAAAGTGATTTGAATGGGTTCTAGTAACTGAAATTAGCTAGTAGAAACAAAGTTACTTTGGGAGATGTATTCAGGTTTTTTGTTTGCCATAAATGCGACATAAATATGACAGGTGACAGTGAAGTTTAATGGTTAGGAAGAAAACTTCCTGATGATGAGACTCACACCACCTAAGTTAGTAACTCTGGTTGACAGACCAACATTTAAATAGCCCCCCCTCCCCCTTGAACAAGCACCGAGCTTCAATAGTCCACCTGCCTCACTGGCTCATCTCATTTTAATTGTATTTCATCTGCATCACATAATGTCAAAACTCACTACTACCTTATCAAAGTTACCAGAATTGCGTTAAACATTTCTGGTAAATCAATTTCAAAGGATCTAAAATAACCTCAGTCTAAAAGCCCATATGCAAATTTTATAATAATTATTGAAATTCATATTAAATTTATGGTTTCAAAAGTACACAGAAATTCAATAAATGGAAACCAGTTATCATATTGTTCTTAATTAAAATCATGACATTATCATCATACCATAAACTTAATAGGTCATATTTACATATATATATATATATTATATATTATATATACACACATAATTAAGATCACCTTCCTTCTACATTACTTTTATGTTTGTTTCCCAGTTTTTACTTTGTTTGCTCTCTGATGGTATAAATTGAAAGACCTTAGAGCATTTATTTCTATTGTTTTCCCTTTTCCATTGTGTTCTAAACTTCATTGATTATATTACGTGTTTATGTATTGTGATTTTTCTGCATATATAACATTAAAATTTAAAAGAGTATCAAAACTGTAAACAAATAAGTTCCAAAAAGAACTTCAATAGACATTTACTTCAAGTTCATATAGCGTTTTATAGCAAAAGAAAAGTGAAATCTCTCTTTTAAAATATAAAAGAGAAATCTTCTCTCTTTGAAGAAGATTCCAAAGGAATTACAAAGTAATCTTATATATGCAACAAAGTGTAAAGACTGTAAGAAAGTTTATTATGAAATAATCAGTCAATTTTTGAAGGAAAGAACTTACCAGCACAGATATTCTATAAGAAAGAAGAAAATTAGTTCCACTGCATTAGCAGCACATAGTATTAATGAAGGTCATAATTTTGATTTTAATAAAATAATAATAATAGACAACGAAATGGATGAACAGAGAACGAAAACTCTGGAAATGCTATATATTTAAAAGGATCAGTCATCCGTTGTTTATAGAAATGACATTTCAAATTTAAGGAATATTTATTCGGGTGTGTTATTTTAAACATTGTTGATTGATACAAAATTGATTTAATGACTTTTTAGTTGTCTGGTGAAATTTGGTTGTGTTGCTTGTTTTTTCAGTTCAGTGTCATGCGTTCATTCAAACTAGACAGTTGTTATTGAAATTCACAGAATATTTTTCTTTGTAAAATATTTGCTAATATAATAATTAGTTTTCTCTCTCAACATTTTATAATTTGTAAGTTCTCTCACTAACCTATTGTCAAAATTTCTGTTGTAATATCTTATTAGTAAGTAATTGCACTTTTTATACATATTTGATTTTTGATTAATTCAATTATTTCTTATACTTCTTCTGTTTTGAGAACCTATAAAAAAGGGTTTAAATAAAAACGGAACAGTTGAAAGTGAGAGTTTAATGTAAACTTCATGAACTAACCGAATCCTGATAAACTTTTAGGTTTGAGAGTACTCCAGTGATCTCCATGATTTAATCTGGACTTGGAGGTTTGGGTTCGGTTTTCACTTTGGTTCTTGATTTTTTCGATCGACAAAATGCAAAAAGAATTTGAGCACGTCATCCCTCACTGTGAAAGTTAAGCTGTCAATCTTGGTATTACAATGCCAGGTACTCATTAATAACTCTACTTTAAATACATTAGATTTAATCATATTTAAACTTCTAGTGTAAAATCATTAAGAAATCACTATATTCTTTTGAGAAATCAATGAGAGATTACATTTCTAAGAGGCACTCAATTTAAAAAAAAAAAGAAAGTTTTAATTGATTGTAAGTTATAGTTACCATTAAGTACATGTTTGTAAAAAAAAGGCAATGGAAAAGTTTTAATTAAACAGTAGAGAATATCAATATCGGAATACATGAAATAAAATTAATCAACAATTAAATCCATTTTCCAATAACAATAAAAATGAAAAATATTAAATTGATTTTCATAACTTGAATACAAATTTTATTAAATTGAATACTATATAATTGAATTATATAATATAGAATAGAATAAATTTACGAAATAATTGCATTTGTTTGATGTAAGTGGTTCTTAAAAGGAGTTCATAAGATAGAAGTTGGATTAATAAGAATAAATTTAATAATAATAGTAATAGCCATAAATACCATTACAATTTGTTCACTAAAGGGCATCTTTCTTTTGATAATCTTTTAAATATATATGTTACAATAAGATTTTTATTTCAATTGTCAAACTAGGCTGACGTCAAGGCTCAGGTCTTTCCCAACTCCATTCATTTTCTCCTTTCTCGACAGACTCTGAACCACATTGGACTCCCTGTTTCTCTAAATTCATATTCCAATCTTCTTTCTTGTCTTTCCAATTTTCTTTTAGTTTCTGTAGGATACTACTGGAAATCACAACAAACCATATTGTTGATCAGTAAGGATTAGAAGGAGGGTAGTTTATTGTAAAAATTAGAAATACCAAAAGACACTTACTCATAACATCTTATTATTTGAAATCAGTTATATCATAGACGGTATAGGTATAGTTTGTAGCTGCTTATTATAGTAATTCTGTGTCAGATTGTAAGAAAATAGAAAAATTTCAATATATTCGTAGAAAAGAGAATATTAATCCATATTAGATAACTATACTTTTCATCAAATTTCCTTCTGTCATATTGAGAGTAGATCAAAATTTCTATATATTGCCTGGGAAATGTTTTATTTATAACAGGTGCGACGTATTCATTTTCAATTAAGAGTGAGCAAAAATGCATTAGTTTTCAGTACCAGTATCTTCAAAAGAAAAAAAGAAAATGTGCAAGAGATACCTACTTTTTACTACTTTGAGTTATATCCTGCAGTAAATTGTTCAAACTGATTGACAATATTGCAAATATATTATCACAACTCCAAATAAATAAATTTTCTGCTTTTATTTGCTATATCGGAGTAATGTCTGTGGATGAAACGAAACATACGACTTCTTCCCCACTTCATTTATGTTGTATGTGTACTTTAGTAGCTCTTTCTACTCGAAACGGTCGTTTACTTCCTACCCATAAACCACATACCCTAAAACATAAACTAAAATAAGAACAATATAAAATCTCGGTAATAACAATAGCCACGATGTTGTAGAATTTAAAAATTCTATTAAATAAGGTGAATCACAAACAATAATATATAAAAATGTTAACCTTCTAATTGTTGTCATATATTTATTATTATCCTCTTAATTATTGGTAAGAGTTGGTTTTGATTACACATTTTACAAAAGTTTAAAAAAAAACAAGAAAAACCAGGAAAAACACACATACACACACACATACACCCACCCACCCACACACACATACACACACACACACACACACACACACACACACACACACACACACATACACACACTTATATATATTGGGTTTATATAAGAAGAAATATAGGATTTTATGAGGATATAAGAAGAGTGTATGGAGAAGATGTGAGTGAATGTTTGAAGAAGTGGAGAAGTTACATTGTAAAATTAGCTAAACTATCAAGTAGAAA
Source organism: Hermatobates lingyangjiaoensis (assembly GCA_026182355.1). NCBI lineage: Eukaryota > Metazoa > Arthropoda > Insecta > Hemiptera > Hermatobatidae > Hermatobates > Hermatobates lingyangjiaoensis. The sequence goes on along the minus strand of JAPFBL010000033.1, from coordinate 1,675,101 downwards.
AATTTTCTTATTAAAATGTGGAAGTTCCTGTTTGCTTCCAAAACAAATATTGTTTTATCCATCTCTGAAATACTTCTGCTTGTAATATTCATAAATTGTAACGATCCATTTTCATATTTTGTCTATGTTTCATGTTGATATGTGATTTCTTATTATTCTTTGTTTGTAGGCCTGTGAAAAAGGTTTTAAATAAAACCGAAACGTTGGCAACGAGAGTTTGATATTTTATCCTAGAAAATTGAACACATCCCGATTAGAAAACACACCTATATATATATATATATATATATATATATATATATATATATATATATAATTATATATATATATTAGGGAATTGGAGTCCGCTGGTATTTATAAAATTCCGTGCAAAAATTGCCATAAAATCTATATTGGTCAAACTGGTAAATCATTAAAGACACGTGTAAAACAACACCAATATAACGTAAGTGGACAGGAAAAAAGTAGTGCCTTATTCTTGCATATAAAAAATGAAAATCATCATATTGATTGGACAGGAGCTAAATTTATTACCTATGAAAAATCAATGTTGTTAAGAAATATTATTGAATCGTCTCTAATTAAATTTAATAGATCTAATATTATAAACATTAGTAACGGTCTCTTCAAACTTGATACTTTCGTCACGAGGGCAATAGCCTCTTCAAAGAGGGTTGACAGCTAGCGGACAGTTTTTTACTTTTTCTTACTGTACTCCTTTGTTTCCCCAAACATCCCTTTCTGGACATTAGTCCTTTCCTGTGCTTTCACCCTTTTAAAATACCACTCTTCCCTCCCACTCTTCTCAACTCCTCACCAGATGTTTTCTGCATCTAGTGTTCAGTTGGGTTTTTGACTCTGACGAAGACCGCTTGTTACGGTTGAAAGATCTTAGTCTTGTTTTCCCATTCTTATTGTGGTTTAATCATTGATTGTTGTTTCACGTGTTTATGTGAAATGTTTTTATATATATATATGTATATGAATATATATATGATCAAACCACAATAAGAAAATGGGAAAACAAGACTAAGACTGTTGGGTTTCGGACTCTGACGAAGACCGCTTGTTACGGTTGAAAGATTTTTGTCTTGTTTTGCCATTTTCTTATTGTGGTTTGATCATTGATTGTTATTTCACCTGTTTATGTGAAATCTTTATATATATATGTTAGTATAAGTGGGCAGCAAATCTTCTTGGAGACAAATGAAATTAAAGTATGCAGCAGCTTCTGCATTGACGACCTTTTTGCTGATAGCCTCAATTTTTTTCCATATATGGAAGTTACCTCAGAACATCGAATGATAGTGAGAAAAATCGGGGCTATCAGCAAAAAGGTCGTCAATGCAGAAGCTGCTGCATACTTTAATTCCATATATATATATATATATATATATATATATATATAATACTTGATTGTTAAATTTATTTTCTGGATAGTACAAAATTGTGCTCCATTTATGATTTCATCTGTGGGCCTACAAAGTAAGGGTTACGTTTAATAATTCATACTGATGGGAAGTGGGAAAGTGTGTAGTAATTCTAAAAGACTCCTAGTGGAGACACTAAAAGCTCCTATAGTTGGCCATCTAATAACTCTTGTTAAGCTCAAACACTTGCCTTAACCATAAAGTACTAAAGTACCATAAAATACAAACAATTTTATTATACAATCATTTTAATGGATGATTGAAAATATTATTTATTATTACAAGACGTATTTGGTTAATTAAGTTTCTAACATTTATATATTTATTTTAGGAAATATATATAATATATATTTATAAGTTCTCTCACTTACCTATTGTCAAAATTTCTATTTTTTTTCTTATTTGTAACTTTATGCGGCTTTTACTTTACTATTAGTAAAGTATTGTGATCGTGAAAAAAATCGATCTCAAGATTTTGACGGATTTACATGTTCTGAGGTCCCAGACGCGTTTTATGAAGTTTTTGATGATGTCTGAGTATGTACGGATGGGTGGGTGAGTATGTATCTAAGGTTGGTGGCCACACTATGGTTGAGAATCTTTGATGGAATAGTATATACATATTACATACCAAAGACATTTGCTATGATGTTTACTTAATGAAATATTGTGTGTGGGTAACTCTAGATTTTTATTAATTTGTATAGATATAGTATTTTAAATTAGCATAGATTAGTAGTAATAATTAATATTTTAAGTGATCCATCATAATATGGATGTTAAACGATTAACATCGTTAATCCGTTTAACACGGATGTTAAATCGTGTTAAGCGATTCCATCATAATATGGTAATAATATTAATATTAATTAGCCCTGTTGGCTATTGATAATCCGTTAGCTTTCATTCTAGAAAGTCTTCAAAATATCTATTGTCATGGAATTACAATTAGGGATCCAATTTTAGTCTGACGTTATTAGTCCCTAGACTTTCATCTTATTACAGTACTCGTATACATATACAGTGATCATAAAACAAATCAAAGATTTTTCAAAACAAGAATGTATAATTCAAATCATAAAAATATTGTTAAATTAAATTATCTGGATACAACAACAACTGAAATAAATTTGAAACCACTTTTAAAAAACAGTTTTGAAAACTTTAAAATAATTTTATTTTTAATTTTCAAATAGTACAGTTCAAAAATCCGTTCAAAAAGATATTACACACATAAAACATAAATGTGTGTATAAAACTCATTTAGGTATAAGGTTTTATATTTTTTGTTAGCCTTCTATAATTTAATTGTTTCTCTATCTTCTATTTTTATAATGCTGTCTTAACCACATCTAACCTGTTTTGACTTTATATGTGTTCCTAAGCCTTTCGGCCATATAATCACCAAAAAATCAAATCAGGCCGACTAGCTTAACGTGCTGCCCTTTAGCCAATTTAGATTACTCTATCCACGTGACCACGTGGAGGCGGGCCTGCATGATACTACGGCGCGCATCAATACTTAATTTACGCATCAGTATCAGGTCAGCGTACTAAAACCACCTCTAACCACCTCCCTTGAAACGCCACTATGCCCTTGTATCATTTTCAAACCATATTTCTCAAACTTATTATATAATTTAAATCGCTGTATTCATGTCATTTGCTTCATTCCCTACTGTTCTCTATGATAAATATAAAATAATAATAAAAAACATTTTCTATAGCAATCCATTATTATGTTACAGTTTGTTTAAGTGCCAGTGACTCAATTTTGTTTTATTGGATTATCATTATCATTGTGTGTAACTGATGTTTGTGGGGCTCAGTTGTAACGTGTTTGCTTCTAAACTGGTAGGTCCGGTGTTCAATACTCTCTCTGTCCCTTGATTTATTCACGTTGCAGATGAATGAGCACATTGTTCTTTGCAGAGGATATTAAGCCGTCGGTTCTAAACCTGTACGACATCAGATACACGGTAAGGATCCTCTAGTCTAAATACACTTGACTAGACAAAATTCAGGAAACCCAATGTAAAAAGTTCATTCTCTAGTAATTTGAACAAAAAAAAATCTGTTACCAAAAATATTATATTCTTTTGCATATATTCAAAATTGGAGTTGCTAATTAACTGTTGATTATATTAATAAATAATAATATAATTAATAGCATTTTGATGTTTCATTAACGCTAATAGAACTGTCTATCAATCAATGTCAATAAATGTTGGGAATTTCTACACCATATTCTGCCCCTCTGATGCTTTATATTTTACTTTCAGCCTAATTAAATTTACACAGGTGTCAAATTTAGTGAAATTAAGGTAGAGTTAATGCCAAAATATGATGGGAGAAGTTGAACTTGTTAATGTATTCATTACCGACTCTCAAGATACCATATTAAAATATATAAAACGTATGAATATAATACTTAGAAATTTCAGCAAAAGAAATTGTTAAAAAATAACTAGATTAAGGAAGAGGTATAATAGTATAGAGTTATATAATAGTATAAGTGGAATGTATCAAGTTGACTGCCAGTTACAAAAGTTTGGATGCCGTCACTAATATTTTCAAAATTCTACAAGAGGTCTGAGTAGCCTAGTGGCTTGCGTGCTCGCCTCTCGACTAGTAGAACCTGGTTTTACGTTTCACTCTGGCCTAGGATTTCTTCACATGGGAGATGAAAAATATGTTTAGTTCGTTTTCCGTTATGAGCGCTTTGTCAATCAGAGAGAATATTCTTCAGTCGATCCACATCTTGTTGAACATACTTACACAAAATACATTGTGTTAGATAAGGTTGGAATAGCAATCACACATTTGAAAAGGTCGAACATTGGCACTTCGTGGTACCACACAATGAAGACTGATTCAATCTTGAGAGTCCTAAATTTCTCCTAACTTAAGTACATTTAGGGTAGGATATTTAACGAGCATGTGATATCGTAAAGGCTCAGGTCCGATAGTTTAAAGTGTAAAGAGAGATTTATTCAACCTCTCAAACTCTAAAGTGAATATATCGAGGCATTAGTGGGAAATGAACCCCTAATCTCCCAGATCTAAGGCGAGCACATTGCCACTGTTCTAATTCTTTCTCAAGTTTAACAAGAAAAAAATTAGAAGTATAGATTAGGAAAGTACCTTAATGACCAGCTTATTAGTTTCCCTGCTCCTATGCCATTTTTTCCGTTGCACAGTGACCAAGCATCAAAACAATAAAGATTCACTCGTCCTATAGATCAATCAATCATAGGATTTTTTTTACAAATATGGCTATTTTTCAATGTTGTAGCCCTGATATGATGTAAAAATACGTCGAAACGTTGGCACAAGAAGAAGAAGTTTTATTTCCAAAGACCTAGTCCTCAAGAAAACTTACATATTCCTGTGTTTAATGAAGACGTTTAATGAAGAACTATATGTAAATATATATATATATATATATATATATATTCTATATTTTGTTATTGAGGGCTAGGTCAAATAAAAGAAAATAAACTGCTTCCTAGGCCGACGTTTTGATGTATTTGTACATCATCTTCAGGGCTTGGAAAGTGTGCTAATGGTTATTTAAGTTACATGAGAATTAATTGGTTATAAGTACGAAAAGAAAAACACTACTATTCATTTTAACATCATTTTAACAAACAGGGTGAATGAATTTTAACAAAATGATAGATGAATGTAACAAAGTAGTGTTTTTCGTACTTATAACCAATTAATTCTCATGTAACTTAAATAACCATTAGCACACTTTCCAAGCCCTGAAGATGATGTACAAATACATCGAAACGTCGGCCTAGGAAGCAGTTTATTTTCTTTTATTTGACCTAACCCTCAATAACAAAATATAGAATAGAATAGAAGAGGTCAAGGACAATTTTTGAAGATTATTATATATATATATATATATATATATATATATATATATATATCTATCTATTATATATATATATATATATATATATATATATATATATATATCAAATGGTTACTAGAAAATCACGTGAAAACTTGAACACAACTCACTGCAGTATTTCAAACTCGTCGTCATCAGGAGAAAAAGGAAAAAGTGAGGAGTTCTGCTCAGTGAAGTAGTTTTGTTGAGTTATTTACGCCAAGCAGAAACCCCTTTTTCTTTTTCTGCTGATGACAACTAAGTCAAAATAAAAGAATGAGTTGTGTTGTTTTGTGTGTTTTTTTCTTGTAATTGTTTATGTTTATCTAAAATAACAATAACCTAAAAAATAAATAATATAATGCTTTTAGGTATTTTTCACGGTATTCCTTTTCATACTTCGTTTATCTTCCTGTTGTTGATTTTACTATCAATCAACCAGAACTGCTTGTCTTAATTTTAATTTTATTTCTTCTGTTCGTCTCTACTTCATTACTTCCTGAACCGGGTGCTCGTGGCGGCACAGTCGGTTGCCGGGACGGTTTCCTGCCGTTATGTTTCCGGCGTGCTTGGTCGCTCATTCTATTTTCTCCTGAAGACGGATCATCCAAAAATTTGAGTTTGTAAGTGTCTTTCTTTCTCTGTGTGTTGCTTTTCTTCGTTTTTGAGCTGATTTGCGTCCAGTTTGATCGTTTTTTTCGAATTTTGAGTGAAATATATATATGTATATATTGTGAATGCGTATTTATATACAGTTGTACTCATCTATACAACTAATGCGTTATTTTTTTATTATATGTAGGGTCAGAAAATGTCCAATAACTACAAATTTGGAGGTTCTAGACTTGAGTTGATGTTATAGTAACATTACTCTGGTTCCTTATGCTAAGAACACGTAAAACAAGGGGAAATTTATGTTTCTAAAAAGCGAGCGTGAAGGGATATAAAATGAATAATTGAAAGTAGGTCGTAGTGGACAGATGTATGAGAGGGTGTCTCTATTTGGCGGAAATGAAGGTGGACAGGGCGCTGTCGGGAAGTTAGTAGTCCCCCAGGAGCCTGGTCTGCCCTCCCTCGCATTCACCTACATCACACTCCACGCAACCCTCTAATTTAATTATAAATTCAATTAATCTCCTTATATCATTCCTCAGTCAATATCAATTGAACATTATATTACTGCCTTGCTTATATGCTTAAACTATTTTCATAAATCAAATATACCTTCTTTTGTCCTGTTCTAGATGTTTCATTAACATGGGGGTTACTTTCTGTTGCAACCGTCTGAAGACGGACTGCCTAAAAAATTAACTTTTGTAAGAGTGTTTCTTTACTCTTTATGTTAGTCTTCTTGAATGTTGAACTCATATATATATATATATGATCAAACCACAATATAAAAATGGGGAGAAAAGACAAAAATCTTTTAACTGTAACAAGCGGTTTTCGTCAGAGTCAAAAACACAACTGAAATCTTGTTATATATATATATATATATATATATATATATATATATATATATATATATATATATATATTAAGTGCACCTGGACTTAACCTTAGAAGATAATTTTTTTTTTAATTCTTATTTTTATGTATTTATTTTCCAGTATTCTTTATTCTCTAGTACTTATTTCTTTTTTCCTCTTTCGTATATTTTGTGTATATCTATTTTGTCTTCTTCACTTACTACTAGTTTGTTTTATCCTACTTTATTTTTCTAAATTCTTATTCTTAACTAGTTTTCCATACTTACCCTTTTATTCAGTCTCTATCTTTTATTTACTAAAACAACCAATGCAAGTTTTTTGTATTGTATTTATTTTTATTTATTTTATTTATTTTTATTTATTTATTTTTTTGTTCTTTTCTCTATCATTATTTTTGTTTTTTATAGTTTGTTTTTATCTTATATTGCTTATAATTTTTCACCTATTTATAGTTTTACCCAAACAGTACTGCTTATCTGAATTTCTGTTTATATCTTCTCCTAATTCTATACTTTAAGACCGGGTACGGTTGACAGCACTGGCGGTTGCCGGGTTGGTTACTTGCCGTTGCGTCTACAATGTGCTTGGTCTCCCATTCTCTTTTCTCCTGAAGACGGATGACCCGAAAATTTGAGTCTGTAAGTGTGTTTCCCTACTTTGTGTGTTGCTCTTTGTTAATCTCGAACTCGTATATATATATATATATATATATATATATATAATATAGAGCGTAATATAGATATAGAAATAAGCTATAATAATAATATATTATATAAGCTATAATAAAACTAAGGTATAAGCTGCGTTAAAATGGATACCAAATTTGAGTTTAAAATATTTTCACTCAATTTTTGCACTTTTTCGTTGGAAATACGATCCGAAACGGACAAATATTGTTCAATGTACAGAAAAAAAACATAGAAAAATTGAAAGCACACATTTACACTCTTTAACCATCGGTTCAAAAATTAATAAGTGAAATTTTAATATGGCATTCAACATATAAATGGAGATCTCTCAGCAGTTGCGTGAGTGCCTTCGTGATGTGGTTTCTGCTATCAATGGAGAAGGAAAGGTTATATATTGGTCCTTCTAACATAAGGGTGGTGTATTTATCTGACTTTAAATCACAGAGCTAGAGGCTACAATATAATTACAACCTCAAGAGTACCTAGTGACTGCCGTATATATTTCTACAGATAACTGTCTAAAACAAATTTTAACTCATTTGGTGAAGAAAATGAGCTCTTTTTAAATACATCTCTAACATTCTATTGGTAGATAAGCAATATTCGGTATTCAGACGAAAAATTTTGGTTTACTGAAGTAGTAAAATTGACAATTGCATCAAAATTAAGTGAATAGATTTTAAACTCTTTGATAAGAAAATAATTTAAAAGCTTTTCTACATAAATATGTTCGTAATTTTTCAAAAATATTGTCAAAAATATTTTGAAGTCTAATATTTAATGTGGGTATATGGTTCAAAAATTCCGGTATAAATGATATTTTATGGAAATAAACATATCTTTTTTGTAAGTATTTTTATACAAGAACTATGCCATTGAGAAAATATAATTGTGATATTCCTGTGGTAAATACAATAGCATTGAGCAAAGAGAAATCTCAGTTGGTCTTGCAACAGCGAGGCCTCCCATATTAGAATGTTTACGAATGCCTCCTCCCCGTAGAGACTAACTCACTCCAACTCCTGCATATGTATTGCCGTCTCTTTCTGACTCACACATCTGACTTCGATTATTCCGTGGGTTGAATGAGGCCGTCGCAAACAGCGTCTCTCCATATTTGCATAAATACTTTATGTAGATCGTCTGGCGAACAAATAAACTATGCAACACAGAAAAGCGATATTGCCGTTCAAGTGATCAATACTAATTCCATTTGGCTAAACTTATTTCGCATAAATGAAAAATAATTTTTATCTTCAATAAATAGAATTTAAATTATTCAATTTTAATATTAGTCATCATAATAATTTTCATTAAACTATAGCAGTGAAATATTTGGTGAAGTCTAATCTGGTAAACGTGCCCGGCTTTGTCGGGTACTTTTTCAAAAATTTAGAGATGATATATGGTATTCCAAAATATCATTATAAATTAAGAAATAGAGAAAAACATCATCATTGGTACAATGTTAAGCAAATACCTCTGTACACACCACATTACTCATCTGTACTTCACGTTCATGGAAGAAAAGAGAGTTAGAACATTTGACTCTTGGGCAAGCAATCTACAATTGACCATGTGAAAAAAAGTTGGTCTCATTTACTTCAATTCCTATCTTAAATTTTGTTTCACCTTGTGACTTAGTTACTATGTTTGTGACACAGACCCTGATGGGACATTGCAATTGTTTGAGTGGAAACGGATAGTGCTTCGAAATCAATGGTATGCGTGGTATACATACATACTCCCCAGTATCACACCCAGTCATGATTTCCGCCTCTATGGCTTATCTGTGCAGAGCATAAACCCAGAGTACCCATTGTACATTTTTGGGGCACTCAAGTTTCGTACCATGAAATTTGTTACTGCTACTAAATAACAGCATGATTGGTGCTCTTACTATAAGTTTTTACTCATGAGCACTAGTCACTCTGTTTACTCACTTGTAAGTTTTTTCCTCGGATTTATACAGCGTAAGAACTTGTTTTTTTTTTATTTTTCGTGCTTGTTGATAGGTAGGGTTGAGAATTCCTAGTTCACAAAGTCATTATTTTTGAATAGATAGTGCATCTTGAACTCTGGGAAACACCTTGTCAATATGATAAAATATACAATAGATTAATATATACAAATAAAATTAAAATCAACTAACAATCTATTTGCTATACCTGCAGATTTTCAAAACAAACCTGTCTCTGAAGTTGATCGCACACGCATACAAGCTCATAACTTTATTTCTACATTGAAATTTAAATACATTTAAAGCTTAGATTTTAAGTTTGACTACCCAAATTTATTGTCAAAGTTTCAGCTCGCTATGTCGTGTGATAGCTGAGTTTACTTGTGACAAAATTTTGCGGAAAAACCGAAAAACTGACAGACAGAAATATTTCTATGTGTGGATTCTGTTTCTCTAATGAATGAAATGTAAAGATAACTTGAACTGTGTCAATTTTAAGCAATGTACGGTCAAACCCTTTTTTTTATTTGTATAGATTTTTTCACAAACACATGTCTGTAATTTTCAATCCGTCACAACATTATTCTACTTAATCTATGCCAGTATTATTTGTTCCCAAACATTCATACTAAAATTATGATTTTGTTGTTTTTTTTTGGCTAAAACTTGTACATGTAATTACGAAGAAGAAACAATTTATGGAAATATTTAGAAACGTAACTCAAACAAGATTTAACTTACTTAAAAAATATTTTGCATCCCAGATGACAATTGGATAAGCTACATGCTTCGCTAGAAACTTTCATTAACAATCGTAAAATAAAAAAAATGAATTTATTTGCAGAAATGGTGCTGCTGCCAACTGATAAATGCTAAATATTCCCCTTAATGCTAAATATTGGAGAAGAGTGCGCCCGAAACCGGTCAGAGAGCTACAACAACAGTATAAGAGGTAAGGCGGTATATTTACTAATAATATTAATCAATGTTACCAAGTTGAAGAAAAAGGTATAACTGAGTAAGCATATTTTTGAGAGATCTAACTTTACAGTTGTTGTTTTGAGATAAAACATACCAATTTAACCAGAGAATGAAATTAAGATTTTTTGCTACATGGTTACCATTCACTGTTATAAAAATGCACTAAAAGAAAAATATATTTCTTCCTTACACCGTGTTTACATTAACAGGAATTCTCAATTTCACCAAGCAATGCCAGTTCGTATAATATAAAGAAATAATCTTTACAAGTTATAAATAAAAAAAACTACTAAGTCTTATAAATAATTGTTTTTTAAATTAATAATTTGTTTTCAAGAAAGATATGTATTTTGTAATTTAACTGATTCTACAGGTTAAAAATAATTTAGTTCTGAGACAGGTGAAAGAGACTGGTTATCGGAGAAGATATTTTTAAATTTTGATTCATTTTTCACACATTTCTCTAGAAATCAATCAACATTTATTAGAAAGAAGTGATTGAGTTGGTGTCATTTGATTTACTTCTTTCATAAAGATAATGAAAGGAACAGTACTACGAACTTCTGATTTTATTTAAATTTCTATCTTCGCTTGAAGTCTATAAGGTAGCCAGGTTAAGACAGTGGCAACGTGCTTGTTTCTGGACTGGTAGGTACGGGGTACAGTACCCACTCTGGCTCTCAATTTATTCACGCAGGAGTTGAATAAATATTAGTACGTCATCCCTCAAAGAGGACAGTTATGTCATCCATCGGCCCTAAGCCTATACGATGTTAGGTAGTCGTTAAAGATCATTAATCTAAATATGCTTCAGTTAGGCAAAATTTTAGGACATCCAATAAAGAATAAATCTTCTTTATGTGGTACTCGTATTTCTGAGGTAAAATGGATAAACCAACAGAAGTCTCCACACAAATGAAGTTTTATTCAACGCGTTTCGAACACTTTGTGTTTCATTAGTTGTGCAATCCGTAATTGTGTGGTATTTACTCATTCTGAGGTAAAATGGATAAACTAATTAGATATAATTTGTATTATAGTGTCTTCCTGATGATGAACACAAAGTGTTCGAAACGCGTTGAATAAAACTTCATTTGTGTGGAGACTTTTGTTGGTTTATCCATTTTACCTCAGAATAACTTAACTAACCTATCGTTACTTAACATTAAATATCATCCATAATAAAGTAAGTCTGGTTCATGTTCTTTAATTCAAACGCTTTTATTAAATAACAAGAGACCGATTGCCTCTCTGTGATGAAAAAAATAATGTAGTCTTTATGATATATCTAATGTCAACGTTATAGATGCGTCTTTTAAAACTTTTATCAACCGAAGCATATTACCCGGTGTCTTCAAAAAAAAAAAACAGTAAATAATTTGTATAGCAAAATTGCCAAGACATATTGTTAAAAGTAATATATAAAATGATCATATATGAGAAAGTAAAGGAGAGACATCAAATGACATAGAAGAAGAAAAGGGGAAAGTAAACAAACATCAAACCGATTTCAGGCCGGAAAGGAAAGCTCAGGCTAGCGTCTACCCGTCCAAACGGTCAGCATCTGCTAAGAAAATAATAAACTTAATATGAGGAAACATAAGTCCTCTCAGAATAGCGCACAATAGAGCAAACTTTCTGTCTTCTGTCGAAAATAAAAACATGCCAAGTCAGTTACAACAAAAGTTTACGTTTTGCTCCTCAAAAGGGATAGAAAAAAAAGATAAAACTAATTTTCTACCACTTAATTCTTCATTATGTACACCTACCATCCAGAGGAACCAATCAGTGGAACATATTTTGCAAGATATAATTACTTATAGTTAAAATCACAATTAGGTTAGGTAGATGTAGAAATTTTTGGAAAGCTACGACAATGGAGACATGCAAAATATATGAAAACACAGCTAAATTACCATATAGTACATCTACAATGTGTTAAAGTGTATCATATACTAAAAAAGTAATATACCTGCTTAGGAAATAACAATATTTATATTATAGTTAACTGTGTTTATATCTTATTGTTTATTAGTTGTAACTAAATAATTATTAGTTTTGACTAAATGGTTCTTCCTTATTACGATCCATTATTTATCACTTTATTATTTATTCATGAACATTTGTTTTAATTCATGTATTATAGAATTCTCAAAAGTACGTGTTATTTATAATTTATATGTAAATATATATATATATATATATATATATATATATATATAAAAGAGTAGATCGAAATGGTACGTGCAAATAGACAGTACAAGTTTCGGTTAAGTATTTAGATGTCTCAAAGGATAAAATGAAACAAAAACATAAAAAAAACACAACACAGTTCAATATTTTGACCACATCGTCAGGAGAAGGAGAAGAAAAGGAAGAGAGGTTCTGCTCAGCTGGCAAACAGCAACACCATATATTGAGATAAGTGGTTATCAGATCCTCTTTTAATCGGGTATCATTAATGTAGATAACAGTCTCGCAATTCATGATCTTCAGACTGAGATATTCGACACTATGAACTAAATTCCTGCTCGCAGAATTCAACTAGAAAAGGAACTGAGTAAGTAAAATCTTGAAGAATCAATCAAATGGAGAAGAAAAATGTTTTTTTTTCTAAAGAACAAATAGAGGCAAAGTGCTTTTGAAATTAAAAAAAAATATAGGACCAGATAACTTAAAATGAAAGTGTTAAAATAGATTAAGAATAAGAATGTACAAAAGGGAACGAGGAAGGTATGTTTTAAAGGTAATAAGAATATATATATGAAAGTTCAAAGCACAATAAGAAATGAGAAAAAAGGTAATGATCTTTCAACTGTAACAAGTAGTATTGGACATAGCTGAATCCCACCTGATTGTGAAACTTAAATTTGATCCCAACTATTGTAGAACCTTTATATGCGTGTATGTGTGTGTGTGTGTGTGTGTGTGTGTGTGTGTGTGTGTGTGTGTGTGTGTGTGTGTGTGTGTGTGTGTGTGAGTGTGTGTGTGTGTGTGTGTGCGTGTGTGTGTGTGTTTGAGTGTCAACTGTGCTTCAGTGGGTAATTATGCAAGATTGTGAGAATACTATAAGCCACGTTAAGTAATTTACTTATTTTATCCTTAATTGGGTTCCTAGTGCCAGTGTATTCTTTCGGGTTCACCATGCACATTGTTAATTTATTATGAGCAAATGTCATGAAAAATTTAAACCAAACACAAATAACTGATTTCTCTAGTAGGTGATATGCGCGAAATAGAACTGCATGATTGATATACGTACCGTATGTTATTTCCAGAATCAAAATAAATTATTAAGATCAAAATTTTATAATTGGTCAATATGAAATTTATTTTACCAATATATTAGTAAAATACAAAATGTGTTTCCTGAGGGAATAGAACAAGACATTTGAAAGATGTTCTTATTTTGAATGGAGATCTAGTGTGTTTCCCGTTTTTTTTATTCCTTCATCTGACATCTTTTATTTTGTTAACTTAATGTGGACAAAGTGCAACATGTTTTTTTCATTCAATTAGCTGTAGCTTGCCAAATAAAATTTTTTTCATTTCACCAGCAATTACTTGGTAGAATTCCTTAGCTGATATTGTAAAGAGTTATGGTATGTTCTCACAAATGTCTTGAAATGAAATTTTGTATTATTCAATACTTTTGTTGAATAAATAAAAGTTTCTGATCACGTCCAATTTTGTTAAGAAGATTAATTATGTTTACATCTGGTGTATGTTAAAAATATATATTATAAATTAATAATTTAACTATATTAATATAACTGAATTAAGATATATTATATCGAGATAGTTATGAGATTACGGTAAGACATGATCATATTTAGCAAATATGATCAGATATCAAAGTATTTTATGACGCTCATTTATTTTTCTTTCTTTTTGTAGAATGCTGAGGGAATGACAGAGATATGCTGATTATTCCAGGGAATATTGCATCTCTCATTAATACTATATTGGAAGTCCTAAATTTTCCTATCTCAATTTCATTTATAGTAGGGTTCTTTAATGCGTACTTGACATCGTACAGGTTTAGAACCGACGGTTCTACATTGGAAGTTCTAAATTTTGCCTAACTCAATTGCACTTAGAGTAGGGATCTTTAATGAGTACCTGTTACTGTACAGGATTAGGCCCGACGGTTTAAAGTCCTCTCCGAGGGGTGACATGCTGAGTTTATTCACCTCCCGAGTGAATAAATTGAGGGCCTGAGTGGGTATTGAACCGACCGAAACCGGGACCTAACAGTCCAGTGGCGTGCACGTTGCAACTGAGCTACCAGCTAGGCCCCTTGACGCTCATATCATAAAGGAGCAGCATGCGATTTGCAATACCAGTATAAATGAGGACCGCAGGTCGTGTTCTTTAGGAAACAGAATGTTGCTGGCTTTAACTTCATGCCGTAGAAGAGGTATGTTCTTTTCTATAGCCACTGGTAAATAGATTGATAGATAGAGCAGAAGCCGATCCCCTTATGTGTCAAAAACGTCAGCCCTTACAGCCTTTTAGTTTGATCAGCTGCTTGAGTACAGCCACTCATATGAGTGTTTAGAATTGTTGTTCGAGTTCAGTTCCATTCACTAAAGTATTAAGGTATGCAGCTTGGTCAAAGCCCCGACTGTTCGGGTTCGGGAGTAACTGTCTCTGCGGCCTTTTAGCGCTGTCTACGTGGCTTTCCCGTCTGTCACTGCTCAATACTATTTGAAATTCAACTCTCCTTTCAGATAAGCCCATTAGTGTTTCAGTAGAGCAAGAAATGTAGTTTGCGTGATCTGACCATCGCAGGTCGTGTAGAAACTCAAATGCTGCTGGTTTTAATACAATGTCATAGATCCGGGATCGCTAAAGAGGTCGAAGAGAATTGGTGAATATACTAAATATCGATAAGTTTACGGTAACAAAAGAGAGAGTAACGAGAGGGTTGAAAAGCAAACAAAATTCAAAAGGGTATTGTTTATTAATTAGTAGAGAAACAAAAAGAGGGTAAGAAGTAAAAAATCAGAGGGGCAGGCTAAACTTGTAAATAAGTGGTGATTTACGGCCAAAAACCCTGAATTGGAACCTGATAGCAGCAAATGAGACTTTCTCATTAACGCTATCCATTTTAGTAACAGAATTTGATGTTAAAATATTTTTATTGTTCTATAGTCCTAAACTGACAGCTACCATATTTTTATTTCTATTTCTATCAATATCATTCATTCTGCAATGGGAAAGATATTTGCTTTAGTAAATGTTAAGGACCAGTACTCGGTCTACGTGTAATCCCTTGTAGGACTACCATTGTAACCTAATCTAACCTATAGTAAATGTTATATAAAAAATTCTGAGGAACTGCCATAATCTAAAAATTTATTTTCTTTGCACAATCAGGAATTTTATTATGTAGGAAACAAAAATGCTTTGATTGGATTTCTATGCTACCATTTCCTATTGTTACCAATGTGGAAAAAATAAGCGGCTATGAATGCCAAAATAGATGTTGCATTCAATATGATTTTCATACAAGTTGATAAAAAGAAAAAAAAATTGGAAGGGTCAACGTGATGAAAAATTTGGGGACCATATATTATGCATGTTGTTTGCTTTCTTATAGTTGTTCTTACTATCTTGCCTGCCAGCTTATTTATTCCATATGCACTGCTCAACAGCTTATAACTAACCAGCAAATTTATTTATTTTCCAATTTCAACGGACAACCTAAGGTGCTATTGATGGGCTTAGTATGCACTTACTTGACTTTTCAGTGGTCAGATTCTTGTCCACTAATATAGCCTGCACCTTGTTACGCATATCTAGATGACTTATAACGTTTCATCTTTCTATATTCCAGACCAATATATTTAAAATATGACTGATCTCTTTCTTAGCCACATCCATTAAGAAATGAATGGATTTAGAATTGTTACTCGAGTTCAGTTCCCTTCACTAAAGTATTAAGGTATGCAGCTTGAACTGTTCGGGTGTCTGCGGTCTTCTAGCGCAGTCTAGCGCGGCTTCCTCTCCTGTCACTGGTCAATACTACTTGATATTCAACTCTCCTTTCAGATAGGCCCATTTGTGTTTCAGTGGCGCAAGAAATGTAGTTTGCGTGATCTAACTATCGCAGGTCGTGTAGGACTTTACGATGATAAAAATTAAACTTTACCATCGTAACGAAAGAGTTACTGTAACATATAGATTAGAGCTCATAGCTCAACGTATTCAACACCTTTTTTGACTGGATAACAAAAGAACATGAATGAACAAATTTTATCAATAAAACACTTTATTTGTAAAAGGGGACTTGAGTAGCCCAGTAGCTTACGTGCTTGCCTTGGCACTTTTAGATCCGGAGTTCAATACCCACTGTGACACTCAATTTATTTATCTTATTTTTTGCTGCAAATTATATGATTGTAGAACAAAAAATATATTATGCGTATATAAGTAACTCAGCAAGGCGGAGTTGAGACAGATTAGTCCGAGACAGCTCAACCTGATCATGAACACCAAGTGTCCGAAGAATGTTGTATAATAAACTTAGTAAATATAACACTATACTGCTTGCAAAGCTCGTAAATTACATTATGTATTCACAATATAACAATACCTATGAAGATAAGTGTTTATAATATATTTATAAGTGTTTATAATATAATTATTATCCAGATTATAATAACATGAGCAATTAAGCACATTATTAAGCAAAAGTAATAAATAAATTGATAAAATAAGTGTAAATAATTAAGGTAGATGGAAAGCATAATCAAGTATTTTGAAAAGAAATAAGGTCAAAAGTTTTCTAAGTGATCGTAAAGTAGAAAAGTAAATTAATATATTATTTTAATTTACATTTAGTTTTACAGTTCTGAAAATGTAGTTGAGTTGTATTGATTACTGGGTGTGACAATTGAATTAAAGTAGAAAGGAAACTAGTAATAATGTAACTAGCCTATTTTTCATAGAAATAATTGCAACGAAAGAAAGCACTTATATATTAAGAACTACTATGTTGAGCACACCTTTTTTGACTGGATAATAAAAGATCATTAATGAAAAACTTTTATCAATAAAACACTTTATTTGTAAAAGAGGACTTGAGTAGCGCAGTAGCTTACGTGCTTGCCTCGGTACTGTTAGATCCGGAGTTCGAAACCCACTGTGGCACTCAATTTATTTATGGAAGATGTAAAAATCCACGATGAACTGTGAGCAAGTATGTTTCGTGCCTCACAAGAAAAGTTGCACGAATATCAAAGTTAAACTAATGAAATAGACAATTAAGCACATTATAAATTTTTGATTGTGACAGTTGCTATATTGATGTAATTATGAAAAACTATTATAAATGAAGCATATCGATTTTCTGGTAGGAGTACATAAATGTCGATGAATTAATTAATCATTTATAATGTTTATAAAATTTAAACCATCTTTGAGTCTTTTATTTGACTTTAAAAATCCATAGACCTTATAATAATATTCTTTATTACTCAGAATATATGATATAGTATAACTGAATTATCTAGATATGACCACTTTTGGAAAAGGGGCCCAGAAAAGGCTTTGCACCACTGTATTGCTAAAATAATTGCATTAAAATTCCTTGTTAACATTTATCGATCCGTTAAAACTATGTAAATACTAATTGGTATTCATTGGTTTTGTTTGATTAGTAACAAAGGGCAATACAGTGCTGGTTACTCAAAGTTTGTAGTAGTGGTAAATTCACTGACAATAGACGCAGATTTAGTTTGTAATTTACTTCTATAATTTTTGCTCTTCGATTAGAAGATTGACACAAGACAATTGCTAATATAACATATTTAATTAATGTGCAGTGTAGATTATAAAACATATAAAACAAACTGTCTATCGGATTGAAAACTACTTTAAGTTTGCAAGTTAAGATATTTTAACTACGTTAAGATAAGTCTATCGAGTAAATCTACTTACCTAAATTCTGTTATTTTAAGTAAGCATTTTTTTGTATTGTTTAAACCGGTCCCTAACGGGAGATTTACCGGCAGTATCGGTGATTTTACAGATTCTTCATTGGGAGTCCTAACTTTTGCTTAACTCAAGTGCATTTCGATTAGGGATCTCTAACAGAGTTCTTGACATCGTACAGGGTCGTGACCGACGGCTCCGAGGGACGATGCACTGAGATTTATTCACATCCTGGGTGAATAAATCGAGGGTCAGGTAGGGTTCGAACCCCGGAACACCAGTCCAGAGACGAGTACGTTAACCACTGACCTTACTTGGCCCTTTTTAGGTAAGTAAATTTGTTCTATACGTTGGATAGTTAGTTTTATGTTTTATGATCTATACTATATTTTAATTTAATTTGTTGTTTTAGCTCTTGTGTTGTATTAATATCCTAAACAAAAAATTAAAATTATAGAAGGAAATTACAACTATTTATATTATTTAACTTAATTTATTTAAATTAAATTATAATGAACCAGTCATTTGAGAAATTTGCTGACCTCTTTCGCAGACTTCGGTTGTCTCTTTCAAGTTTCAGTTGATTGTTTGTAATGCTCCGCTTCATTGATGTTGAACAAACAGCCTCGCTTGGTTTGGGATGGAGTGATTAATAGCATATTGGCTGTAGTGCCAATAGTTGTACGATACTTGAGTCCTTTGATCAGACTTCTCTCTCAGTCCGCTAGTATTGTTTACGCTAAGCACACGTGCCTCAGTTATGACATGACAGCATCCCTTTCCGACGACTGTGTCTGCTCCGGCAACTAGTCACTTGTAATGAAATCTAAACTGCTAGTAACCTGTAGGACCATTTATGTTTTAAATTATTATTTTACCTTTATTTTAAATAACTTTTAATTAAAAAATTAATTTTATTTATGATTTTTTTAATTTAGTATTTTTTAAATTTATTACTTGTATGCTACACACATTTAATGAACATAAATTCTTCATTAATATTCATATTCATATTTTGAATATTCATTATGATTCATTCATATTGGGAGTTCTATATTTTACCTACCTTAAGGCTAGGCATTTTTCTCATACAGAGTAGGGATCTAAATACCTCATACAGGTTTGAGAGCGGCAGGCTAACGTCCTCGCTGAGGAATGAAGCATCAAATTTATTCACCTTCCTCTATTTACGTCTTTTTTACTATTTTCACTCCCTATTTCCTGATATTCTAGACATTTGATTACTTTTGTTTGTTCCCCAACTCACGCACTTATAAGGCTTTCACCTTTCAGTGCTGTTCTAGGAGCAGAAATTGTGACTCATTTATTATGTGAACCACATTACATGCAGTTTTTACATTGGCAGTCGTGTATTTTTCCTGCATTCAACTAAATGTATAATAAGAATTTATATCAGTACCTGACATTGTACAGACCCAGAATGAAAGGCTTAACTCATCTTCTTCCATGGGTGATGCCTACAGTTTTTTTCACCTTCCGCATGAATAAATACAGGGCCACAGTGGGTATTGAACCCTAGACCTACCAGTTCTGAGGCGATTAAACACTTAACTAACCTGTCTAAATTATTTTACTTATTTTGTAAATACTCGATTTGTTTGAATTTACTTCAGTCATTCAGGTACTAAGTTTTATTATTTTCATGAACGTATTTCCAAAGTGCACATTACCAATTAAACAATGGTATGATATTAAAAAGGTTTTGAATAGTTTAGAGAGAGAAAAATTAATTAAAAATTAACTATTGAACAGAAATGAACAAGTTTAGATTTGTTAAAAAAATATTTAGGACGTTATTTAGACGTCTACATTTCAATAGGAACTTCTATTAAAACATAAAGAGACACTCTTTTGACAAGATCACGGTGCAAACTAAATATTCTTACAATCCACTGGTTATTAAACTAACGTTAGGAAAGTTCATAATTTTTAACCTGAAAATCATTTGTATTTATTTTTATTCATCAGACTTATAATACTCTCTCAATATAGCAGGCAACAGTAAATTCATTCCTTTAAGGAATTTAATTTAATTTAACTAACGGAAACAAAATAAAGTTTAATATAGGAAAACTCCAGAGTTTCTCTGTAACATGGTTATCAAACTTTTCTCACGATACAAAAGAAGACTTGTATAACAATATATATACTAAAACTGCATTAACAAGTTTACTTTGAAATGTCTATTTAACATACATTTTATATTCTTCTTTTCTAAATTTATGAATATTTGATTTTTTTTCATAAACTCCATTCACTTGGTATTATTTTGGATTACTTTAACTAATGTAGTCGTAGTGTGTATCATTCTGTTCCAGATTAGTGATCTTACTGACATTGGGGTGTTTTAGTTGGTATTCTGGTTTAACTGGGCACTACGTGAGTTAATTCAATTCACCTTCGTTTCCAAAAAAAAAAAGTGTACCACATTACTAATTAACCAATTATATGTTTTAAGAAAGTTTTGAATATACTGGTGTAAATGGATAATACAAAGTTTTCATATGAATAATGTTTTTTATTCAAACTATTCGTTGACTCAACGTTCAATGGTTATCTGTCCTCCACTCTTTCCACACACCTGACGATGAACACGAAGCGGTTGAATAAAAAACTCCTTTTTTTCTGATCACTTTTTCTATCACCCATTTACCCCAATATGAGTAAATGCCACTAATTACAGATTTTAAAACTAATGAGATTTTTAATAGTATTTATTAGATAAAATAATTATTAACTCATTTATTAAAGGTTCCAAGTTAATTATATTCATACAATTTTATTACTTGTTATAAGTTGTGATACTTATACGTTACGTTTGCTGTTACAGATATATTTTATTCTTTTAAATTATAGTAAATAATATGTGCAGTGCATGGCTTCTCTGAGTATCCTTACTTGTGGACCCATTCAGAGATCTCTTGTTATCTGTGATCCCACAATGGCCTTGATAACAACATACATATTATGGGAAAAACTTTGATTTTAGCTAAATAAAAATCTAATAATAAAATAACTCTATTATATGAGGAATATGAATTTCTTATAAATATCGAAAAATTTTTGTATAACAACAGAATAAATCTTTTTAAAATTGTATAAAAAATTGTAGAATACAATACAAAATTTGGACATAGCATAAAAAAGACTAATATAGGATTTAAAAATATTAGCACAATATTATAAACTAATAAAAACATGCACCTAATGTTTTATTATAAATGTTTGAACATTCTAACCGTCGGTTCGCTAAGTTATTTTATAAATATATTCAGTTTTTATATAAATTGGTAATGGACCACTAATTACGTTCCTTGGGTTCAGATATTACTCCTGATATGATTTGAACTTACGTTTTCATTATTATTACTTATTTGTTTTCTTTTTATTATATTATTTATTTAAAAGATCCTCTTTAAATGGAAGTCTATGTGGACCATGTTGAGATTTTTTTATACTGACTAATAATCCAGGATGACTAAAAATCCATGTTTCTTTCCTATGATTTGTCAAATTGTTTAACCTGTGTTGAGGAAGTGAAAAAAATCAATGAAATAATTTTTTCAACCTGACCTCAGTAAACCATTCTTTTACTACTGCATCAGTGTACATCAGTGTGAGAGGTATGATGACTATAAAAATACTTTAAAAAAACCAACAAAAATGGTTACTGTTTGGTTTGTTTAGGTGATTAACTCAAATACCGGCAATAGCTAGGTAGTATCTTCATCGTAGAAGTCCATCTCCTATTCAAGCTAGAACAAAAATTTTTATGGCTATTCTTTTAACTAACTAAAACTTCTTATTAATGCTAAAAAAAAAATTTTTACTAATATTACACAAACTAACTACAAGTTCCTATTGAACCTTAAACAATAATTGTTATGACTAATTAAACTAACTAAGATTCCTATTAAAGCCAAAAGAGTACTTTTCATTACTATTATTTAAAAAAATTTAAATTTCCAATTAAAGCTTAAAAAATAATTTCTATAAGTACTTAAGATACCTATTAAAGTGAAATCAATAATTTTTACAACTATTATTCAAACTAACTATAGTTTTTTTTATTAAAGTTTAAAGAATAATTTCATGACTATTTAAACAAACTAATATTCCTTTTAAAGCCAAAAGAGTAATTTTTATTACTGTTATACAAACGAATAAAAATGTTATATTGAAGTTTAAATATAATTTTTGTGACTATTTAAACTAACCAGGATTCCAATTAAAGGTAAAAAAATAATATATATTGTATATTATACAAACAAACTAAAATTTTTTATTTTAAAATAATTTTTTATCGTTTCTATTCTAAAACAATAATATCTATGACTATTATTTAAACCAAAAAAATTTCCTATGTATTCTAAAGCAATTGCTGTAATGGCTATTATTTTAACTAGCTACAACTTTTTGAATATAGCTACATAACAAATGAAAAAGAATTTTTTGGAAAACAATGATTTAAGGTGATTTCAATGTTACTCTTTTTATAAAGAAAATAGCGTACGAATGGTACATGTTCTTACATAAAAACGTACGAAAGGTTTTAGAACAAATAGTATGGGTTTTTAATGTGTTGTACAAAACATGAATGTAACTTTAGCAACTGAGACGATCCATCATAAATTGAAATATTTTTTTGTTTATTTCACCCGTTTCATGTTTTCATCTGTAAATGCTTTGCTTGTTCTCTTAGATGCTTCAGCTGTTTAAATGGCTAAGACTATGAAAAGAAAAGCCATTTCTAACTCATGAGAGTAGCAAAAGCTTGGCTCATTTCCATTTCTTAGGGGAATCACATCAGTCCAGCATTAGATTATGTGAATTGTAAATGATGCTGGGAAAAGACAGATTATGCATAACGGTGATGACATTCAAAATTAAAATAAAACTTCTTAAATTCAGTATAAATGGTCTTAGGGAACCCAAAATGATCGCTTGGTTTGTAAACAGGAAACTTTAAAGCTTTGCATAATGTTGTGTTACGATTTAAAGCAAATAATATCCATTAAGTAGTCGTAGTAATTCTTTAATGCCCTTACATACCAAATTGTATTTTTTTTTAAAAAAATATGATGCTAAATTAACATGATGGGATTTTTAATGCTTTTAATAAAATTTACTATTTTTGCAATTAAAATTAAAATATTTAATGGTACTAGATATATTCTTAGTAGAAAGAATATTTCTTTCTTCTTCTTCTTTAGAAATTTTCTTGCTTCTAAAAGATCATATAATTATAAAAATGTTGCATATTTCGTTAATTGTTGTTGAGAATGCCTCAATGGTTTCGTACGTAGTTGTTATCCAAGCAGCGCTGAACCACTACGTGTGAAACCAGTCGGTAGTCTAAAATGATTTAGGATATATGACAGATTTAGATAATTATATGGTTCAATTTTTAAATAAATTCATATTTACAACGGTTGTTTAGGAAAATAGGAAATTGATATTTGGATAGATCGTAATGATGCAATGATGTAGTAAGAATGATATGATGTACATATTTAAATGTATACTGTTCTTCTATATTGAGGCTTAGTCCAGCTTAAAGAAATTATAAAAAAAAATACCGTTTAGTTCATATTTTTAAGATTCTTCAGGGCTTAGTATTTTTTATTTGCTGAATAGCTTCACATCGTTAGTTAAAATTCAAATCAACTATAGCACATATAAAATACGATTATGTTTACATAATTAATATAGTGATTTTAATACGAACTAATAATAAAAGTTCTCAAACAAATTGAAAAATTGCAAACCCTGAATATACCTAGAAATATGAAACGTTGTCTTAATATAGTTTTTTTTATGCTGGACCAAACCCTTTTAAAGAATAAGAGTTTAAAATATATGAGATATTAATATTAACCGTCACACCACGTCTATCGCTGGTGGAGTCGTCCGACCGACTTCGCAATGGGTGCATCATCGATTAAATTTAAATTACATGTGGACGTGATTAGAAAACTTTGTACTTAAATATATAAAACTTATGAAATATATGAAATGATTGTGGCCCAAAAAGAAACTAAATGAAAAAAAAAGTACAAATTTTATCGCCAAGAAGTCTTAATTTTATATTTTGGCTTGTATTCTATAATTATATTTTGTTTTACCAACTATTTTCAAATCAAAAAGTGAAAGCTTATTAGAGAATTTTTAAGTTTTAGTAGCACATCTTTAATCATCTGAACGAATATCTAAAACACTTAATAGTTAAAAGCATTAATATACGCAAAGAAAATTGTAATTCATTATCCTCTTATGAAATAAGAAATTACTACAAAAAACTACACTCAATAATGAAAATTTGATAAAAGTATAAAAAATGAATATAAAACATCTCTCTGTGTGTTGTATAGCTAACTTTAAATTACCCATTTAGGAAGAAATTAGCTTTTTCAGATAAATATGTTTTGCGAAAATCATAAAATTTAATACTTGGAAATCAGAAATGAAAATCATGGAGCATTTTAGAGCTCATGGCTTTTAGAACAAATTATGGAAAAACATGCTTAGTACTCAATGCCGTTTACAACAAACGTGCTGATTCAGACCCGCCTGCGAACTTCTCAAACTTTGCCTGCTAAGATAAAACAATTCCGATCAATCTCTTACTAAAATTTATTATGCTTAGTCGTTTATAAAAAATAATATATTTAGTTTAATATTATTTCAGGAATAATGCAGCCCTTGATAACAGCCGGATGAAATTTATATCATATAAATATAAAATGTTAATATAAATACCGGTTTATAAAATATGTAGTATAATTTATTGTATGACTTGTTCAGTTATCCTGATAATTACATTTCTGAAGAAAACCTACAATTGAAACATTCACCAGTACAACGTCAGTGTTTCAAAGTATAAGAAGTTTTTCTTCTGTTCTTCTCCTTTTGCTTCGCAATAAAAAGAAGGTAGTGGCGTTGAATTATAATTTTTTAGAGTATATGGTGTAGAGATGAGAGATAAATAGGGAAACAGTGCTTCAGTGTTACTTCAACAATAGTCTCATGAGACAATTGGAGGTAACAATATAAATATAACAGCATCTCACAATAAACACGTGACAAAAGTCAATGTTCAGACCACTATAAAACATATATATATATATATAATATATATATATATCACTTAATTAAACGAAACACGATCCAAATTGGACACAATACGAGCTCAAAATTCAAGAAAAGTAACACACAGAATAAGGAAGCACACTTACAGACTCAAATTTTCGGGTAATCCGTCTTCAAGAGAAAAGAGAAAGGGGGAGACCAAGCACGTTGTAGACGCAACGGAGAGTAACGGTTACTTGCCGTTGCGTCGACAACGTGCTTGGTCTCCCTTTCTCTTTTCTCCTGAAGACGGATTACCCGAAGATTTGAGTCTGTAAGTGTGTTTCCCTACTTTGTGTGCTGCTCTTTGTTAATCTCGAACTTGTATATATATATATATATATATATATTATATATATATATATATATATATTCTACGTTTTTTATGTGTGGATGAAGCCATTACAACGTAATTAGAGTTGAATTATTGGAGCTCTATTTTTACATGTAAATACTGATAACCATGACATAATTTGTACTGAACCTAGAATGGTCACTTATGAAAGATCGATGTTGGTAAGAAATATTATCGAATGCTCATTAATTACGTTTAACAGATGAGATACTATAAAGGTTATTAATGATCTATTCGAGTTGGGGTCTGCGATAACAAGACCAATTGCTTTGCTTACGAGGGTTGACAGCCAGCAAATAACATTTCCTCATTACTTCCTGAATTCTGTTGTTTACTCTTACTTAAAATTTTTTTAAATTTCTTGCTCATTATTTATTTTTAAATACTTGTCCTGCTTCAATTTAATCTAAATAAAACATATATATATATATATATATATTATATATATATATATATATATATACTTCGAATAAAATTAAAGGTCCGTGTGGACAATAAACACTTTAACACATAGAAAAGAACACAAAAAGACACTACAGAACTCACTTCGATATTTCGACATCCGCCGTCATCGGGAAGAAGTGCGAAGTACTCGCGTTGAGAAGCAAACTCCGTTTACCGTTTGGAGTGTACTCGATATGATGCTTTTTACGTTGGCTTGGCTTCAACCAAGCTGAGCCTGCGTATGAACAATCATAGGGCGTCAGCGCAGAGACCTACCCATAGCTATCCATGCTAATTCCCATGACCTCCCTTTCAATGATTGTTTCAGGGTACAAATCCTCAAACAAATCCCCGAGTCTAATTCCCATGTCACCCTTAGAGCTTCCGAAGAGGCATTCATATGCCTCCTTGGGGCTCGTTCTCCTCCTGGTCTTAACCTGTACCGTTAATTATTTTTTATTTTATTATTATTATTATTATTATTATTATTATTATTATTTTATTATTATTATTTTTTATTATTATTATTTATTTTTTATTATTATTATTTCGTATTTTATATATTTTTTATCTTGTTTTCTAAATAAATATTGGATGGATTTCTTTTTTTCCTCTCCTCCGCTTGGGGGGGGGGGGGGGGGGGCAGCATTGCGGTGGTTCCACGAGTTACTCTGGAGGCCAGTAGCAGTTTGCTTCTCAACACGAGTACTTCGCACTTCTTCCCGATGACGACGGATGTCGAAATATCGAAGTGAGTTCTGTAGTGTCTTTCTGTGTTCTTTTCTATGTGTTAAAGTGTATATATATATATATATATATATATATATATATATATATAATTGAAGTTACAGCTAGAGAACACAAGAAAAAGGACGAACACTCACAAATCTCGATAATTTCGGCGTCTTGCCGTCTTCAGGAGAGTAGAAAGAAAGAAAGTAAAAGGAGAAAGAATGAAGGAACGGAGACGTAAATGCGTCCACACTCAATATATATATATATATATATATCTTTCACTTAATTAAACGAAACACCATCCAAACTGGACACGATACGAGTTCAAAATTGAAGAAGAGTAACACACAAAGTAAGGAAACACACTTACAAACTCAAATTTTTGGGTAATCCGTCTTCAGGAGAAAAGAGAAAGTAACCCAACGCAACGAGTTACTTGCCGTTGCGTCTACAACGTGCTTGGTCTCCCTCTCTTTCTCTTTTCTCCTGAAGACGGATCAAAAATTTGAGTCGGTAAGTGTGTTTCCTTACTCTGTGTGTTACTCTTCTTGAATTTTGAACTCGTATATCTATATATATATATATATATATATATATATATATATATTATTTATCTATGTGTGTGTGTGTTTGTATTTTTGGATAACACTTTTAAACTGCAGCTTCTCTGTCTCCAAATACTCTGCCAGCAGTCATAATTAAAGTTGATTAATGAAGATTTAATTGGTACTGAAGATTAAGTAGGAAATTGTTAAGGAACATGGAGAAACTGTGACCTAAAACAGGCCGAACATAGTGTTATAGAACAAAGCCAGCTGTGTACAAAGGACCTCACCGCAACAAGAACCCTTACAGCAAACAGCTCTTTGGTATTTGACTTTTAGAAGAAAAATATCACAAAAAAAATAAACTGATGCATGTTTAAAAGATATCTGAGCCCTTAAAAATATTTTTTTTTTAAAATTATTATTATTTGAAACATACCTATTACTTGATTCCATATTAGTCAAAATAAGTAGAGTGTGCCATTAGCACTGCATAAATTTATACTGAAAAATTGACTATTATTTAAATATATAAGTAAAAAAGTCTAGGTTAGCTAAGTGGTAACATGCTCGGTTCTAGAATGTAGGACCGGGGTTCAATACGCACTATCCCCCTCGATTCATTCACGAATCATGAAAAATCACGTACCCAATAAGATAAAGTTGCAGATATAAGACCTGTAATACGATCACTGCTATATTTTGTCTACCTTGTCATCACATTGAAAGACCTGAATCACTGAGAAGACAAAAGAGGGAAAGTAAGTTCATACTTGTATTTAAAATGACACATATTTTGATCCGATAATGAGGTAATCAATGATTAAAAAAGAGTTCTTTTGAAATCTTTTATGTGTTTTCTTTTAGTCAATTTAATATATATATATATATATATATATATATATAAAAGCTTTCACATAAACACAAAACATAAATACAAAACTCATTTTGGTATTTCAACATCCGTCATCATTAGCGTTGAGAGCAAGCAGCAACTGGTCTCAAGAAAAACTCGTAGAACAAATGCAGTACTGCAAAATGGAGGAAAGAAAAAGTATTAATTCCTCCAATATTTATTATAAAATAACATAAAATAATAATGAAGACAAGGATAACAGTAAAAATAAGAATAAAGAAAGTAAAAACAATGAGAATCAAGAAAGAAATATTTGTTTAAAGTTAAACATATCCCCGAGTCTAACTCCCATGCCACACTTAGAGCTTGTGAACAGAAATGTACATGACTTCTAGGGGCTCAATCTCCTCCTGGTCTTAACCTCTACCGTTAATTATTTTTTATTATTTTGTATTTATATTTTTATTATTTAATAATAATGTGGTACAGACTGACTCACTAAAACCTCATGCAACCAGAGAATGATGCTAGTGATCGTGTTTTGCGGATCTTGAATTTTAGTTAATATAATTTCATTTAGTAAGTTTAGTTTTTTAAATTTTACAATTATTTATACCCATGTAACCTACCAGGACATGATGTTTGTACTTGTGTTTTGTGTATTTTGAAGTTTCAGTCAATGTAATTTTATTTAGTAAGTTTAGTTTAGGAAATGTTACAATTGTTTACACCCCGAAGATGGTCTAGGAAGACCGAAACGTTAGTTTATAATTGTTAGAATACACGAATTTTACTAGAGGAAATTTTGGTGACCTTTTAAATTTAACACCTGATAGATGGAAAAAAGTAATCAGAACGTTGAAAGAACTGTTAGAAAAAAAAAGGAAATAGGTAAGAAACTTAATTGTATATGCATTAACGAAGGTTAGCTACTTATATATACAAAATTGTCACAATAACACGTGATATAAATATTCAGGTAACTCACCACAAATGTAATAGGGAAAAATACTGTCAATGATGCCAATCTTAATCCAATCAAAATTCATAACCTGCCTACAACTTGTATTCACTTGCTCTCTGACGACGTGAAAACGAAAGGCCTCAGAGTGACTATCTTTATTCATTTGTGGTGAGTTACCTGAATATATATATTATATATATATATATATATATATATATAATTCAATATTTTATAAATAATTTCATAGAATAGTTGTTTTATGGAATATTGGCTAAGTTTTTAGGTTCAAAATGAAACTCTCAATGCGGACGTTTCGGTTTTATTTAAAACCATTTTTTATATATCTACAACAAAGGGCATTCAAAAATTATACTTAACAAAATTATTCAGTAAACATGAGTTAAAAATTAACTTATAAACAACAATAATAGTAGAAATAGAACAATATTTTTCACATAATAGTTTATTTGATTTTATTTGTTCAAGTGTACCCACTCATAGATCACGTGTATTTCCACTGAGGCGAGATCATTTGGTTGAAATAATTTAGTTCTGCTTCTAAATTATTTACTCTGGTTGAGGTATTTAAATATATAAAAAATAATATCTTAAAAATTTTTAAGTTCAAAGCAAATTGAAAATTGTGATATATATATAAAATATGTGGTGAAAATTGATTTAAAATTAGAGTAAAAGTGTAATGAACAAATTTGCCATCTTCTTTACCCTACATATATTGCTTAATTGAAACCCATGAATATGGTGATAGGAATGGGCAGACTGCTAGGTCTATTAGGTTTGCATGCTACAAGTTATCAAATTGATTCGTCCACATGCTATCGTTATTTCCATATTGAGTTTCCCAAAGTCACATTAAGAACAATACTGATTTTTTTTTAAACTAATCTCATACTTTTTTTTAAAATGTTATACCGTTAAGCATATGAGCTAAGTCACTATTTATTGATGTTATTGTAAATCATTAATTAGTTTTCCTTTAAACAGAATTAAACAAATGTACATATTATGACCAGCTATATTTCCGTCTGCAATAAATTTGTTTAGTCTCTGCATATTGTATGTTAATTTTTTTATTCAAGGAATGTTTTAGAAACAACAGTATAAATTGGTGACGGGAAATTACCTTTCTTGTGTTTTATATAATGTTCATAGGAAATGTTTTGAAATTATATGTCCATCTAAAAAATTATCTAATAGAGCTAAATTTTTTAATAGTGAAAATGTTAGTACTTTCTTGACCCTATTCACATATTTGTTGCGTCTATTTAATTAATAGTATAAAAAGGAAAATAATAATATGCTCCATTTTCTGGATTTACTTTTACATAGAGGCACCAAAAAATGACTAAAAAATATTTCCATGGACGTTGTAATGAAAAAGTTTCTGACCAGAGGCCCAGTAATGCTAAATTATGATCCTACTGTTTTTGTTAAGGTTAGTAAACATTGTCAAGAATAGGGAGTAATATTCGTTGACCCCAGAAGCAACCTGCAGTTTAATACTCGTATTTATAGAAAATCAACGAATTTACCGTCCTAGATTCAGTTCTTCCCTGCTCAGAGTTTGAAAATTTGTTTTTAAATATATATTCTTGAGAATATGTAGAATTCGTAATGAAGTATTTTTAGAAAAAAAAAAGCAAACAGATTTACAAAACGTCATGCTCTCCAGTGTGTCATCAATATAATTCTTATTGCTTAACATTAAGAAAAAAGGAAAAAATCATTTAAAAGTTTGGTATATTTTTAAAAAATAAGAGTACAATAATTGTCGTCATGTTTAAAATATATAGCTCGTTTTAATTAATTTCAAAATTTCAATTTTATTTACTTTACTTTAATTTAATTACTTTAACTCTATTTTATTTTTATTTATTATTATATTAGTTACTATTGTTTGGTCTAATACTTTTTCTATTATTTTCGTCTTTGTCAAGTCGTCACTTCATTTTCTTTAAGGATTTAATTAATATATCGCTTTGATGATTAACTTGTTCATTTATTAGATTACCCGATTCTTAATGTTTAAATATCTCTAATTAAATATCTCTAACACACACACACACACACACACACACACACACACACACACACACACACACACACACACAACACACACACACACACACACACCACACACACACACACACACACACACACACAACAACACACACAACAACACACACACACACACACACACACACACACACACACACACACACATTACATATATATATATATATATATATATCTGTATAAGTTGGCAGCAGATCTTCATCCAAGCATACATTGTTGAAAAGCAGAGAAAATGTCGCTGGAAAATCTGCTATTTGCATTTCCTCTGCAACATAGAAGTGTGATTAGAAAAAAAGGACAGCTACTTAAAAAAGTCGTGAATGCAGAATCTGCTCTGCTTTTCAACAATATATATATATATAATATATATATATATAAACACAATTAAAAGAAACGGTCCAGCGGACTTTTTTACAATAAAATAAAAAAATAAAAAACGAAGGAAACACACAGAAAGACACAGACATAACTCACATCGATATTTCGACAATCGTCGTCATCAGGAGGTGCGAAGAGCGAAGAGTCTTCCTGCGGGACTCTTCGCTCTTCGCTCTTCGCACCTCCTGATGACGACGATTGTCGAAATATCGATGTGAGTTATGTCTGTGTCTTTCTGTGTGTTTCCTTCGTTTTTTATTTTTTTATTTTATTGTATATATATATATATATATATATATATATATATATATATATATATTATATATATATACATGTGTGTACAATGGCAGCAGGTCTTCCCTTAAGCATATGTTATTAAAATAAGCAGCAGCTTCTGCATTGACCAGTTTCTTGTTGACACTCTCTAGTTTTCGTATCACTTTGCGGTGAGACTCTGGTAGCTTCCAAAGAAGGTTAGCAAAAGACATTAACACACACAATAAACATAGGTCAAACACGAAAAACTAAATTTTAATCACTGTTTTAATCACTAAATTAACAAACTAAATAAATATACGTCCAAGCTTTCGGCTCTCATTCGCCATCCTCAGGTATAAACTAAAATTAATTAAGTCTAATGCACTATAGTTAAAAAAGAATAAAATATATGAACGATGTCTACAAAATTACTGTGTGTATTTGTAAATACACTTGTACTTTAGGAAGTAAAGCTAAGGTGGGAGTGAGGGGAGGGGGAGGTATGCATGGCGACAGGTGAGCGTCCTCCGTATGGTTTTTAGGGGCCCCCGTGCTCAGGTGGACAGTTAGACGCCGTGAAAGCTTCGTAGTAGTCATCCTTATGTATGATGATGGGATGGTTGCACATTCCCCTATACTGCATTTGTACTCATACACAAGGTGACTACGTTGTAGCTCCGGGGTCTCAGTTCTCGGTTTATTGTAGAGTAGTAGGTCCGAAGTCTTTTTACTTCTATAATATATAGTCAGCCTTATCTTGTCCTGCTCGTTGGTAGTCTGAATATACCATACGGAGGACGCTCACCGAGTAAAACTGACGAGGCAGGCCCTGATTGAGGGCACTTCCATACTACAAGTGTACCACGAGCCTAGCAGGTTACATATACTGGAAGCTCTATATATTAAAGATTGTAACCCTAGTCTAAATGTCCAAAGCAATGATTTCAACTCTGTGCCTAGTTTTAAGAATTTTGACAATACTTTCAAACTTGTAAGGGAAACGGGGAGGTGAACGGACCACAGGTAGTTTTTGGCCGACCCTGTCGCCATGCATACCTCCCCCTCCCCTCACTCCCACCTTGGCTTTACTTCCTAAAGTACAGGTGTATTTACAAATACACACAGTAATTTTGTAGACATTGTTCAAATATTTTATTTTATTTTAACTATAGTGCAATAAATAAATAGACTTAATCGATTTTAGTTTATACCTGAGGATGGCGAATGAGAGCCGAAAGCTTGGACGTATTTTTATTTAGTTTGTTAATTTAGTGATTAAAATTTAGTTTTTCGTGTTTGACCTATGTTTATTGTGTGTGTTAATGTCTTTTTCTAACCTTCTTTGGAAGCTACCAGAGTCTCACCGCAAAGTTATACGAAAACTAGAAAGTGTCAACAAGAAACTGGTCAATGCAGAAGGTGCAGCTTATTTTAATTATATATATATATATAACCATATTTTACTGAAACTTCCTTCTTCATAAATTTCTGAAGTTTTCTAAATAATGTTATTGTTACTATATTTGAAATATACTGTATATTTCAATATATAAAATATTCATACAACATACAATATATGTATATGCAATAATTTGTATAGTAATATATGTTATTCTGTGTATATTGTAACAATTGCATTATTTAGATGACTTGGGAAACTCATAAAGAAGCAAGTTTCAGCCAACTATGGTCTTATTTTTAACAATGAAATAACACCAGTTTCTCCAGGGATTGTAAACGTACTCATCACAAAATTTGAATGAAAAATTTGATTACTTGTTATAAAAATCGTTTTAAGAAACATAATTTTGTACTTTACCATTCAGCATTATTAAGTTAGCAGCTAATATAAGTCATATGTCTTCATGCAAACAGAGTTTAAATTAAAAAAAAAAATAATGTTTGAAGATTCGATTTTATAAAAGAAGCTATAAGAAATTCTTGATAGCGTTTGTGTGATTTAACGGATTACTATAAACATAATAATGTGGTTAATTTACACAAGTTTAAGTTAAGTCCTGTTTCATTGACTTTCTAAAGAGCTCTTCTTAATGGAATCTCTTGATCGGTATGTGATGTAGAATGTTAATTCGGATAAGTTTGTGGTGTTTACTGGAGAACTGATGTGCTGGTGAAGCTGAGCGCGTCTACTGCTCCACCCTCTTGACACACTCAATGTTGAGTTAATAGTTCTATCGTATAATCACAGCACTATCTTAAGCTACATCTTGGTATTTACCTTCAACTATCTTCAAATCCCTTTTGCAATTTACCTAATGCCAAATAACAATTGCCATTAACGTTTCCAAACTCCTGCATTCACTGTTTGCTTGAATATGATATTAGATAGTTTGGCTGATACTGTAATGGTAGTTCTATACTTTTCACTTCATAATTTGTAATAGAATAATCCTACAAAATTATGAAGAGAGGTACAGTTTATACCAGCAAGTATATTTTAAGTTTCAAACTTATTAACTTGTACAATATGTTTATACCATGCTATATAATATAATAATAATTATGCAACCACTTACTGCCATTATTAGAATTGCATAACTTTCCAAACTCATATTACGTTTGCTTGAATATGATATTAATATTGTATATTATATGTATATATATTATATATATAATTTATATAGAATCAAACCACAAATTAGAAATGGGAATTATACAAGCTAAGTATATTTCAACGTAACAACGGTTAAAATCTTAGTACATTGTTTTCACCATTTCTATATAATGTGGTTATGATCATTAGCATTGTTGTTTCAACGATGTATTATGTAAATATCATTATATAATATATATATATATATAATGTATTATTATTGTAGTATTGTATACATATATACAATATCGATATCAATATTTTATTTATACAATATCAGAATATATATAATCAAATCATGTAAATTTGAAATTTTTGACAATTTCAAAAATGAAAACAAAGAAAACCTAATATAAATACTGACATAACTCATTAATAATTTTCAACATTCTTTGAGATCAGAAGGCGAAGTATCCTGTACAGAGACGGGATGGTGACCACATTTATGATTATATATGTATATATATGAGTGGTATGGACCTGATATATTGATTGCTTTCATGGCCAAATGACTTGATTGTTTTTTTTCTTGTGTGGGGTTATTTGGGGTATACAGGATGATATATAAGTAGAAAAAAACACTGGAATTAATTCAAACATAATTCGTAAAAATTGCTATATTATTATTCATTTTTTCCAGTTAAATTAATATAATGTAAACCTAATTATCCACTCAAAAATAAATTATCTTTCCACTCTATTATAATTAATTAATTAAGTCTGGAAGTAATTTATCGCTTCAAGGATCAATTTGACAATTAACGTTCAGGAAAACTTTACTGTTATTCCATTTTTCCAACTTAAAAGGTGTCTTTTAAATTTAGAGACTCATTAAGTCAGGAATAAACGGTCATCCTATTAATTAAAACTACATAATTTGTTCAAAGTTCTCAAGTCTATTTCTTACTTGGCTGATTACTTAAAAGTTAAGAACTGATGACTACATTCTACTATTTAAAGGAAAAAATAGAACAGAAAAAACAATGGAACAAATAAATATTTTTATCTTATATTTATAATGTGCACAATTATTTCGTATTATACTAGAAAGCCTGTTGATGTGGTATGTGCAATCATTTAAAACATTAGTCAGTTTATGATTGAATAAGAATAAAATTGTAGAATCTGTTTGTTTTTTTAAGTTGCATTGAAATCATACGACGGATGGTGATAGGTAGATTTCTGCGCTGACCACAGGAAGACCTGTGTCCATTTATTCTCATCTTAGTGAAAGCCATACCAACATAGAAAGCATCATACCGAGTTCATTTCAAACGATGAAAGCAGTTTTAGGAAGTGCTGGAGGTGTGGAAGGAATGGAGTAAACATTATTATTAAATGAGGATGTAAAATAAGAGGCGGGTTGACAATCGGATAGGTTTGACGCATTGCATTGTTGCATTCCCCGGCCGGGGGGGGGGGGGGGGATATTACGGGAAGAAGTAGTGAAAATATTCTTGAGATTAGGCGGTTTGCTATAGAAAATAAATGACAGTTTACGCAAGATGGAAGAGATAAAGGAGGAAGATGAAACTATAAGCAAGAACTTCTTAACAAAAGTGTCCAGTTTGTGTGTAACTGTGGATCAATGACACCCTCTAAAAAACAGGCTTGTGAAGTGCATTTGCTGACACAAAACGTCTATCAATTAGGATAGGAGGAGAGCCTCATGATATTAATTTCTCTTTCAGAACATTTATATGGTCATTTTGATCTTCAAGACGGTAAAAAATTTTAGGAGTTCGTCGGATTGACAAGGATCTCTCTCAGGATAACCTTCTTTACATGAGTGGAATGGCCACTCTTGAGGAGTGGGAACTGCTGGAAATTAGTAGGTTTCATGTGAAAAGATTCGGAAAATGAAGTGTAAAATACAGACATCAAGGAAGGTAATGAGTCTTTTTGACATATATTGGGAAAAACTAATGACGGAAGGAAATTTGTTTAAGGTAACAAAAAAAAAAAACTAACTAATTCCGACCATTGGGCGAAATAACAAAAATATCGTGAGAAAAATTGATATATGAATATCAATATACATATGAATATAAATATGGATATATTCATATATATTAATATATATACAGTATATATATATATATATATATATGTGTGTGTGTGTGTGTGTGTGATGTGTTTCATTAATTTTACTATTGTGCCTAACTCGCTTTTAAATTCTTTAGTAATTAAATCATTAATATATTAGCTAGAATTGGTGATATTTAAGAGCCCTCAGGTGATTCAAATATTTGTTTATAAGTAACTACATAAAATATAAAATATCGGGCTCTCAAATAAGGTTTAGAATGGATAACAGTGGCTATATATATATATATATATGAAATTGAATTCACGGCCTATTGTTTTTTAACTAATTTTTTGGATAATTTTTCCAAATCCCTTAAGTGTGTTTTAAATTCACGAGGAACTAAGGGCTTTGGAAAAGTTATCCAAAAAATTAATTAAAAAAACAATAGAGCGTAAATTCAATCTCACATGTATTAAGGAAGGACGGTTTCCTAAATATTCGAATATATATATATATCAGATCAAAAAATGAGAAAAGCAATACACAGAGAAAGAGACGCACTCACAAACTCAAATTTTCTCCTGAAGACGGATCATCCAAAAATTTGAGTTTGAAAGTGTGTATCTTTCTCTGTTGTTGCTTTTCTTCGTTTTTGAGCTGATTTGCGTCCAGTTTGGATCGTTTTTTCGAATTTTCAGTGATATATATATATATATATATAGACAATTGATTAAACAACAGTAACAAATAAGAAAAAAATATACCATTATTTTTCAACTGTAACATTTCTTGAATATATAAACTATTAAACTACTATTTTACTACTACTGATATAGTACTATGAAAAAATACTCTAGTATATGCAGTTATACTATTTTATATGGTATGTATAATATGTAATATACACTTTACTTAGCGTATACTAAGTATACTTAGCATACTTTATATATACTTCAACATTAGTAGGAAACAAGTATATAAAATAAATAACATTGGTAACAGGGGTTGCGTTGGTAAAGATGATTTGATAATAATCTAGAATACTGTTCATAAAATAATCTCACGTCCCTACTGCCGGAAAACAAAACATTTTAATATAATAATTACTTAAGAAAATCATGAGAAACTGAACCATCCTCATATCTGATGGTCAGAAGCATAAATTACTCTTCTTCGAATCATAATCTTCATTCCTATTTTATATTCTGATTGAATTTATTGTCATTTGATTAAATTTCTTATGAGTGTAGTTAAGATTATTTCTAGTCTAAAGGCCAGGAAGAATAGGTTTATCAATATTGTCCATCTCAATTATTTGAAATATATTTCAATGAATATTGATTTAATTCACAAAAATATTGATAATGATACTATTTCGTGAACAATGTGCAATTACTTCTATAATTAATCCGTTGGTTTAAAGTAATTTTGAGACTGAATTTCCGTTGAAAGATTGTTTGTTACCAGTTTAATTAAGAGTTTCACCTGAGCTGGAGAGGCGAAAATCCAATTACTAAATCAAAATGCCTTCTTATAAAATTAATACTTAGCATCCCTTAGAGAGTGGCAGTTTTATATCTGCAGCCACAGGGACTGTGTAAATTAATCTGGATACTATTGAAGAGGTAATGTCATTTAGATATTAATTTAAATTTATTTCCTTTAGAATAGTATTGGGTAATTTACACTTAATATTTGTTGTTTTTCTTGAAATGGTATTTCATAATAATAATTTATTTTAAAAGTTATTTCTTAGTAACATTGTTTTAGTTTGGGATATAAACATATTGTTTCAACATTTGTTCATTAAATAATTAAAACAAAACTAATATTAGCAAGTAATATAACTCAGAAAACCTGGCAAAAATAATGTTTGATAATTATATCTATATTGTAGGGGATATCCTCAAGATATGAATTTCTCTTTCAGAACGTTAATATGTTGGTTTTGATATTTAAGACTGTAATAAATATTATGAGTTCAGATTGACTGGAATCTCTCTCGGGATAACCTTCTTTATCAGAGTGGGGTGACAACTCTAGAAGAGTGGAAACTGCTGGGAATTAATAGGTTTAATGTGCATGGATTTATCTGTTTTCTTTTTTTTCCTTGTGGTTTGTTTTCATATATATATATACGTTTCACCGTAAATCACAAACACAGAACAAAGGAAAAAAACACACTTACTATCTCTAATTTTCTAATTGGATCTCCTCCAACCGCCGCTTCACAAGTGCGCTTGGTGTCCCATCTCAACTCTCCTGATGACGGTTCAAACCGAAAATTAGAGACAGTAAGTGTGTTTGTTCATTTGTTCTGTGTTTTTGATTTACCGTGAAACGTTTGTTGTCTTTTTGGATGGTTTTCCTGTTTACAGTATATATATATTAGTAAAGGTTGGTAGCAATCCTTCCTGCAAACTCGTTTATAAAAATTTTATGCCAATTTCATTTTTAATTACCTTTTTTGAGAGTTTCTCTAATGTCCTACAGTCCCTCAGTTCTCGGGCTTATACGAACGCAATCATCGTTATCACCTTCGAGCGATTTTTCTTTTCCTAAACAGACACAATTCTAATCATGTTCTATTTAATGTGATTCTTTTAAATCTATTTAATAATATTTTAATAATAACAAGTAATATATATATATATATATAACATTAAAAAAGGTAGCACACAGATAGACAGAGGAATAACTCACTTCTATATTTCGACAATCATCGTCATCAGGAGGCAAAGAGTGCCGCAGGAAGGTAGAGCGGCGGCTCCTTCCTGTGGGACTCTTTGCCTCCTGATGACGACGATGGTCGAAATATAGAGGTAAGTTATTCCTGTGTCTATCTGTGTGCTATCTTTTTTAATTGGTTTTTATTTTAAAGTCCGTTGGACCGTTCACACCGCAGATCATTAACACCAATATTCCAATACACTTGCACAAGAGGGAGCTGTGCAGCTCTCAATTCCAGGTATATTGGGATGACTGCAACTAACCTATCAAGGCGATCCATCTCTCCACGGGGCACCAAACTCACATACAGAAGAAGCCCACGGAAACAAGCTTACTAGGGAAACGTTGATAGAAAGAACCTCAATATTGCTGTACAATAGTGACATTTGCCGATTAGCTATTCTAGAGGCTCTTTATATCAAAGAAAAGAATAATGTCCAAACAGAAATATAAATTTTGAAACAGAAAAACTAAAGCTAGTTTTTCTGTTTCAAAATTTATACTTCCGCCGATGAAAAAGGTTTTAAATAAAGACCGAAACGTTGGCAATGAGAGATTAATTTGAACCTGAAGAACTGACTGAGTCCCGATAAACTTTAGTTTTGTATATATATATATATATAAAGAAAACAATAACTTATTAAAATTAATATTTATAGTGTCGTAAATTAAGGTTACATAGTGTTTCAAAATTGATTTATTTCATGTTGATTTCCAGAGAAGATAGTTAGCATGCATTATTTAAAAATCTGATTCCCTGTATTGTGTGCTGTGAAATCAAAGCCTGTTTTAATATGTAAATTAACACAGCCTTTCTAAAGAGATCTAAAGTCTAACCAAAAATACCCTCATAAATATAAACAAATAATTTTTTCTTCCTGACTCAACTTTGTTGTTTCAACTTCTCAACAACTTACACAGTTAAAAATTAAGGCTATTTGTCTATAATTTATATGAACTAAATATTTATAAGCTAAACTTTTTATGCATTAAAAGCTCAGACAGTTGAAAAAATATACAATTTGTATATAGTATATAAAAAGTTCATAGTATATATTTAATGAAGCTCATTTTTTTCTAATGTTTTACTAAATACTTCTTAAATAAAAATGTTCACACAAAAATATAGTTATATATTCTTACAAATTAATAAAGCAAAGATAGTTTATACACTTATAGCACTTTGAATCTTGTATTTGGTTACTTATTCAATTATCATCTTTTTAGTTGTCAGGAAACTTTCTCTTTTTCCTGAAATTAAAGATAGGTTTAGTTAGGTTATGTTAAGTTGCAGTAGCAGTCCCCCAGAACGATATACAAATAGGCCAATCATTGGCCCTTTTGTGATACCACACAATTAAAACTGATTTTACATTGAGAGTTCTACATTTTACCTAACACAAGTGTACCTACAGCACAGATCTTTAACGCGTAGTTGACATTGCACAGGCTTGGGACCGATGGCTTAACATCCTCTGCGGTGAAAGACGTATTTGTATGTAATCACCTCCCACGTGAATAAGTCGAAGTCCAAAATGAGTATTGAACCCCGAATTTACAGTCTCGGAAACGCGCACGTTCCCACTGAGGTAACCTTACTCCCAAAAGATAAGTTCTTTAATTACTATGTTTCAAACGTATAGGTAGGTATAATTTACGTTTGTATTTGCAGAAGGTTATAAATCTAGCTAGAACAAATTACGCTTAAGTTAATACACTCTTCTTATTATCCCAAACAGTTCGTTTAACAGAAGTTCCTTATTTTACAACATAGTACTACCTTGTTTGAAGAACTTTTGGTGACCATTGAGTTTCCACCTCTGGCATAAGGAATGCATTAAATCATTATTAAAAATTTTTCATATTAACTATAATTTTATTTTAAACAAAAATACTATAATCTTATAGTAAAACAGTGCTAAAAAGTACGCAATGATTTAATTTTTCTCTTTTTTTGGATACCCAATAAAATAAAGTGGATATTCATGTTTATGATTCTCATCTTACAGTTTAGCCAACATTGAAATACAGTTCAATTTAATTTGTCTTTACACAGAGTTTAACATCCAAAATAGGAATAAGTACGACAAATAAGCGATTGCTTTAATTACTATATTAATATTTTTACAGGAATTGTTACGTATAGTTATGTCAGAATATTGATAACAAGACAACATTGTTAACTCAAGGCAGTGTTAATCATTTTAAGGAGAAATATACACAACATTATTGAAATATATAAATGATTTTATCTAGCAAACATAAATTATACTTTTCCAGTAGAATGTAATAAACTAAATGCACAAATAGTACTGACTCATGAAAAATGCAAATTGTCTATCTTCAATATTTCCGCATATCATGGAGGGTGAGGGGATATCAAAATATAGTGGCTTCTATCTTCGTGAAAACTGATATTTGAAACGAAAATGTTTTGTTCCAGTGGTACCATCATACAAATGAAATAAATACCATGCATACTTGTGCACCAGACATACTGGCATGCATATAAAGCTATATAAATAATAAATAATAAACAAAGACATGAAACTTCTATTATTTTACTTTGTTCATCATTTACTGGTAGCATTAATTTTAAAATTTTGCTATGTTAGTCGAAGAAAGGAAGGATTTTGAACATGAAAAAATAACAAACCTGTTCATTAAATATTTGCAATTGAAAATTTAATATGGTAATATAAAATTATTAAAATTCTATGTTATAACAAAAAGAAAAAAATTATTTTAAAATAATTTTAATAAAAAACATAATACTTTAAAATATATAATGATCGAAAAACTGGTAGCCTAAAGCTTACTGTTATATTGAAATAAATTATATGAAGCCATACTACAAGTTTTGGATTCAAATGACTTAACTCCTTACTTCATTTAAATCTATTACATTACTTCTTATGTAATAGAATGTTCATCTATTCTTTACTTATAATCTTATTATCAGTTATTGTTCAGTTTTGCAATTTGTATTTCAATGCATCATATTTTTGTCATTATATGTTCTATTTAATTTGGGATTTAGTTTCTCTTTATATTAATTCTCATTACCTTTACTTTCTTACTTACCTTTCCTTCATTGCGTTTTTTGAAACCCTCCTTGGTCTAATGGACTAGTTATTTGTCTGTCTGGAAGTGCTTACCTGCCTGAATGACCACTTATTCTCAGGATAACGACGACTATCAAAATAATGAAGTCATTTATATTAGTTCATTATCTGTCTTATGTGACCTACTTTGTATACATGTGTATCTATATATAATGTAAAACTTTATTAAGGCATATCACAATGTACTTTATGATATACTTTAAATTTAATTTAATTTAATTCTTCTCTTTCTTTGGATTCCCAATAAAATAAAGCTGATATTCAATGTTTATGATTCTCATCTTACAGTGTAGCCAATATTCAACTACAGTTCAATTTAATTTGTTTTTCCACAGAGTTAACATCCAAAATAGGAATACGTACCATGACTTAGCGAATGCCTTTAACTACTTATTCATTATTTTACAGGAATTTCAGGAATGATATTCCTGTAATTCAATTGCAATATTGTAATTAACTTACTTCATTTAAATCTATTACATTATTTACAGAGATATAAAACAATGCACTTAATTGTTTCATGTCTTTGAAATATATTAGACATAGAATATATTTGTATGTCCAATATATTAGACGTATATTAGACATACGTTTAATATAAGTTTAAACTATCTTCTATATTTTAAAGAAGACATAAGGAATGCATTATGTTTTCTTGACATGAGGCATTCCTCAAGATATGAGAAACGCGTAATGTCGAATACCTACCTTCACTCATGTATATGGGTGAACTAAATAGTGACTTATTTCACCCAAAACACTTTTTCCATTTTCTATTTTAAAGTGATATACCTTTCAATTTGGAGATTATATTGAAATATATCTCCAAATGATTATTTCAATATAATTTAACCTCTTAGATAACTACACTCCACAAAATATCTAATTGAGAGAATAGTCTTAAATTGTTTTTTATATGGTATATCACATTATGGGACCTGCAGCATCATACAAAATTTTTTATTGAAAATTACCCTCAGA
Organism: Hermatobates lingyangjiaoensis; assembly: GCA_026182355.1. Taxonomy (NCBI): domain Eukaryota; kingdom Metazoa; phylum Arthropoda; class Insecta; order Hemiptera; family Hermatobatidae; genus Hermatobates; species Hermatobates lingyangjiaoensis. The sequence goes on along the minus strand of JAPFBL010000033.1, from coordinate 1,631,449 downwards.
TATTTAAAATTACAAAGATATTTTAAGGTAGTGAAATCAGTTATTATGAGTTATTTGTCGGGCAAAAAGCTACAAAAATAGTCTCTACAAATACAAGTTTAATAGTCTCAACAGCATGCTTCAAACATGTAATGTTTTTTTCAGGAATAAAACTAAGAAAATCAAATACGGCAGAGAGTTATCAACTTCGTAGTGCACTATGAAAAAAATAGTACACTATAAAATAACTACCTCTCTGTTCTTTTTAATTTATTTTGGACTGCTTATTTTATACTGTACTACTAAGTTGATAACTCCTTACGTAATTGTACTGTTTAGTTTCATAAATGAAGAAATACACTATGTGTTTGAAACGCGTTGTTTAGGCTGTTAAACTATTTTATTAACTTTTACACTAAAATGTACAAAAATATCACTTTAAAAATTAAAAAAAACATAATAAATAATACCATTTTTTTTCTTTCTGATCACTATAGTGTTAAATTATAGTAACGCAATAAACTGGAATGATTATTTAAATATAATTTAACCTCTCAGATAACTATACTCCAGAAAATACAACTAATTGAGAGAATGGTCTTAAATTGTTTTTATAGGGTATTGGCTACGTAGCTAGTAGTATTTAGAGAAAAGAGCGCTTTTATATAAATGACTCTATGAACACAGTTAAGAGGAGTTTCACATTTGAGAAGTGCTATCATCATGAAAACCAACAAAGACGAATCTATGCTGTGTTGTGAAGATGGCTGAGACATAAAAAGCCTTTTAAGGCAGTTAGAGACTTGTAGTAATCCAGGTCTAAACCTACCTCTTCTAGATGTGCCGTAAAAAGCTGTTTAGCCGCCTTCAATAATACAGTGTCAGACTTATTTCGGCCAACACTTTTTGTTCCTTTACTTTAACCTAAATAAAATTAAGTAGGACTCTATTCATATTATGGTATTATTTGTGAATTTCATTATTCTGTTTAGCATTTTTTTAATTTTATTCATTATATAGTATGAAATATGGTGTTGTGAAATGACTGTATTTGTGAGAGTATTATGAAATCGAGAGAACAATGAAAATATATTTTTGCTGTTTAGTAAATTTACCTAAGTCTATCTAAGATAAATGCTGTTTGCATTCCTTTCTATATCTGTCTCACTCTCTCACATTACCTCTGTCTCTCTCTCCTGCCCACTGTCTCTCTCTCCTGCCCTATGTCATCCCCTTCTTCCTCACTCCCTCACATTCTCTCTCTCTCTCTCCTCTGTCTTACACCTCTCTCCTCACTATCCTTTCACCCCTCTCTTCCACTTCCCTCTCTACTCCTCTCACTTCTCTCTCTCTCCTCTATCTTAACCTCTCTCCCACCTATCTATCTCTTTACACCCTCTCTACTCTCTCACCTTTCCCCTATTCTACTCTCTCTCTCCTCTCTCTCTCTCTTCCCTCTCCTCTATCTCTCCCTAACCTCTCTCCCACCCTATCTATCCTTTACACCCTCTCTACTCTTCACCTTTTCCCCTTACTAACTCTCTCTCTCTCCCCCACTCTTCTCTTCTCTCTCTCTCTCTCCTCTTTATCTTACACCTCTCTCCCCCCTTCTATCCTTTACACCCTCTTACTCTTCACCTTTTCCCCTTATCTACTCTCTCTCTCTCTCTCTCTCTCCTCTTCTTCTCTCTCCTCTATCTTACACCCTCTCCCACCTATCTATCCTTTACACCCTCTCTACTCCTTCCCTTTTCCAACTTATTGACTCTCTCTCTCTCCTCTCTCTCCCTCTCTCCCCTTCTATCTTACACCCTCTCCCACCCTTCACCTTTCCCCTTCTACTCTTCCCTTTTCCACTCTTCTCTCTCTCTCTCTCTCTCTCTCTCTCCTTCCCTCTATTTACACCTCTCTCCACCTATCTATCCTTTACACCCTCTCTATCTCTCACCTTTTCCCCTAACTGACTCTCTCTCTCTCCCTCTCTCTCTCTCCTCTTCTCTATCTTACACCTCTCTCCCACCCTATCTATCCTTTACCCCTCTCTACTCTTCACCTTTTCCCTTATCTGACTCTCTCTTATCTCTCTCTCTCTCTCTCTCTTCCTCTCTCTCTCTATCAATCTTTTACACCTTCTCTCCACCTATCTATCCTTTACACCCTCTCTACTCTCTCACCTTTCTCCCCTCTATCTGACTCTCTCTCTCTCTCTCTCTCTCTCTCTCTCTCCTCCTCATCTTACACCTCTCTCCCACCTCTATCTATCCTTTACACCCTCTCTACTCTCTCACCTTTCCCCTCTATCTACTCTCTCTCTCTCTCTCCTCTTCTCACCTCTCTCACTACTATCTTTACCTCTCTACTCTCACCTTTCTCCCACTCCTATCTATCCTTTACTACCCTCTCTCACTCTCATCACCTCTCTCCCCCTTATCTGACTCTCTCTCTCTCTCTCTCTCTCTCCTCTATCTTACACTCTCTCTCTCTCTCTCTCTATCTTACACCTCTCTCCCACCTTATCCTTTACACCCTCTCTACTCTCTCACCTTTTCCCCTCTATCTAACTCTCTCTCACTCTTTCTCTCTCTCTCCTCTATCTTACACCTCTCTCCCACCCTATCTATCCTTTACACCCTCTCTCCACACCTATCTACTCCTTTACACTCTCTCTCTACTCTCTCACCTCTCTCCCCTCTATCTATCTACTCCCTCTCTCTCTCTTTCTCCTTCCACTCTATCTCTCTCTCTCTCATCTTCTATCCTCTCTCCTCTATCTTACACCTCTCTCCCACCCTATCTATCCTTTACACCCTCTCTACTCTCTCACCTTTTCCCCTATATCTGACTCTCTCTCTCTCTCTCTCTCTCTCTCTCTCTCTCTCTCTCTCTCCTCTATCTTACACCTCTCTCCCACCCTATCTATCCTTTACACCCTCTCTACTCATTCACCTTTCCAACTCTATCTGACTCTCTCTCTCTCTCTCTCTCTCTCTCTCTCCTCTATCTTACACCTCTCTCCCACCCTATCTATCCTTTACACCCTCTCTACTCTCTCACCTTTTCCCCTCTAACTAACTCTCTCTCTCTCACTCTTTCTCTCTCTCTCTCTCCTCTATCTTACACCTCTCTCCCACCCTATCTATCCTTTACACCCTCTCTACTCATTCACCTTTCCAACTCTATCTGACTCTCTCTCTCTCTCTCTCTCTCTCTCTCTCTCCTCTATCTTACACCTCTCTCCCACTCTATCTATCCTTTACACCCTCTCTACTCTCTCACCTTTTCCCCTCTAACTAACTCTCTCTCTCTCACTCTTTCTCTCTCTCTCTCTCTCCTCTATCTTACACCTCTCTCCCACCCTATCTATCCTTTACACCCTCTCTACTCATTCACCTTTCCCCCTCTATCTGACTCTCTCTCTCTCCTCTATCTTACACCTCTCTCCCACTCTATCTATCCTTTACACCCTCTCTACTCTCTCACCTTTTCCCCTCTAATTGACTCTCTCTCTCACTCTCTCTCTCTCTTCCGTTGCTTTTTTATTTGTAGGTATGTTTGTACATGAGCATCTCCGAATTCGAATGTGTTATAATCTCTGATTAGAATAATATCTGTATACTAGCAAACGTGCCTGTTTCTGACGGGTATTTTTCCAAAAGTTCGGAGATGATACAAGGTATTCAAAAATATCATTTGAAATTAAAGAATAGTACAAAACAACATTAAGTAGTACAATGTTAAGTAAATGCCTCTCACCACATTATCTGTCTGTCTTTCAGGTTCATGGAAGGACAAAGAGCTGGAACCTTTGACTCTTCGGTAAGTAAGTATACGTATTATTATATTTTGCTTCTACATGTAGGTCCTTTAAAACACTGTGAGAGCTTTCACACAATGAATTACAATGAGTGAGTACACATTGAATACAAAAGAGATAGGAACATGTTATACAGAAGCATAAGGGAAGGTAATGAAAACAGATAATAAAAAGGTAAACAGTTTCCAAAATAAAATTTGGTTCTAAACTTTGACATTATAAAAAGGACAAGAATAAGGAAAGGGGGAGGGAAACAAAAAATACAAAAAACATTATTTAATTGTAATTTAACTTAGATAAGAAATAAATATAAATGGTTTATTTTCAATTGTAATTACACTTTTACATTTATATTTATCTTTTCAATTATTCCACTAAACTTTATCGTATGTTTTCAATAATTAATTAAAATGTATTCAATTAATTAAATTGTATCATTACTATTTAATTAATTTATATAATTACGTATACTATTTATGTAATTTATATAGGCACTTTATAAACGTTCTGAATTAGTAGTGTATTATCTTTTTCAGCAGAATTAATTATTTAATTTACTTCTTTGGTTAAAACATATTTTGAACATTATTTTCAGTTGATATCAGGTATAATTAACAGTCAGTTCAAGGGGTCAATAATTTTGATTTTATTAGAATGATGTCTGATTGTTACCACTAATTTTCGTATCTTATAGTCGTCACTGAGCAATATGCCAGAAATAAATAGAGTTACTTTGTAAAGGAACAATCCGTTATTTGTGTTATACCTACTTCAAACAGTGTTTTACCTCTGCTAAACTACTTTATTTCTGTTGTTTTAACTCAGACATAATCATCAAAACCTGTAATATAAATTAAATGAGATTATCATCATTTTTTTGGTGATATTTTTACCTTCACAAGTAATAGGATTAATGATTCATATTTTTCGATTAAAAAACAAATCTTAAATAAAGTAGCTAGACAAAACTGAACAGGCTGCCCAAAAACCCATCATTAATATGCAGCAGAGATATTCCACATGTTGAAAATACGCGGGAAAGTTTAGTAAAATAGTTAAAAGATTGATATAAATGTAGTGTTTTAATTACCATAGAAATGGAAAAATTTAAACCTAATAATTATTTTATTTAGCTACCTAGAAGATATATAAAATATACTTGAGTTTAACTCCTATTTTATATAAATTTATTTGAAATTTTGAAATCTATAAAATGTGTTATCTCTAAAATCTATATAAAAAATTAATAGTCCACATTTTATTACATATATTAAAAACATTTTAATGTAACCATAATTGTTTCTAAATATAATACATATATAACATGTGATATATATATATATTATATATATTATGTATATTTATTGCTTGCGCAATAAATACGTTTTCTTTTCTTATATTTATTATTATTATTCTTTTCTTTATTTTCTAACTAACTATATCTTCCCTATTAATTCTTACTCTCTTTCAACTCTTTATTTAATATATCTTTTCTAGTTTACTATTTATCTTAATAATTATTATTATTATTAATTATTATTATCATTATTATTATTATTAATAATTTTCTTAATCTATTTATTCTCTATTAGTTTTGTTATACCGTTGACCTTTCAACTCTTTTACTCTAACCGCTTGTTTCTTGTTCATTATTGACCTTTGACCTTTTCTTTATATCTATTCTTTTTGTTACCTATTCTTTTAATCTATTTATAGCAATGACTCAGCATGAGTCATCGATTTTAATTTAACATGTCACTTGGCCAACTCCTTTTCCAGTTGAACCCTGTTAGCAGGAGGTTTGTTCGTAGGATCGAATCTCTCAGTCTTAAGATCGTGAATGCCGAGACCTGCGGTTAATTTTAATGACACTTGTTTAAAAAAGGATCTGCTGTCTATTTATACCAATATATATATATATATATATAAAGATTTCACATAAACACATGAAACAACAATCAATGATCAAACCACAATAAGAAATGGGAAACAAGACTAAGATCTTTCAACCGTAACAAGCGGTCTTTGTTGAAGACGAAGAGTTTCGTGACTCTGACGAAGACCGCTTGTTACGGTTGAAAGATCTTAGTCTTGTTTTCCCATTTCTTATTGTGGTTTGATCATATATATATAATATTTATTATTATTATTATTATTGTTGTTATATATATATTTATATATTTGATGTTTTTGTGTAATATTATATTAGATATGATTTCATATTTATGGAATACAAGTTAAGGTAGTTATTAAGGGGCCAGGTTAATTCAGTAGAGACATGCTCGCCTCAGGAATAGTAGATCCAGGGTTCAATACCCACTCTGAAATTTGATTGATTCACGCGGGAGATGAATGAAAAAACGCTGGAGGGTCAAACATATTGACCCTCGAAGAAAAAGTTAAGCCTTTTGTCCCTATAAGTTTGTACTATGTTAGATACTCAATAATGATTCCTATTGTAAATACAATTGAGTTAGGTAAAAGTTAAGACTCACAATGTAGTAGAATGGTCATTGTATGGTACCACAAAAGTTCAATGTTTGGACTATCTGCATCCTCACCTAATGTGTCATTAATATTAATCATACCACTAATTAGTGAATATCTAATAAAAATGTAAAAACTTTGAAATCACATTTTAGAAATTTAAAATGAACATTAATATATGTTTATAATGAGACATTATTCCTTCGTAATTGATATATTTTTATGCAATTAGTAATAGTAATTTTGATACTTTTAGCCTTAAAAATGCTAATTTCATAATGTTTATAAAATGTTAATTTTAATGTTAAATGTATTCCATTTGTTTAGATTCGTGGACAAAAATGGTTAAAAATCATTCCTTTTTAATTTCTGATCATAACCATATGTTAATTTTGAACTGTTTTATATCAGTAAATTTTGTTTTGAAAGTTAATTTTTACAAATAAGAACTCAATTAGGGAGCCATACAGCCTAGTGGCAACATGCTTATCTCTCGACTGGTATGGTTATGGTTCAATACCCACTCTGACCCTCAAATTATTAGGCAGCAGGTGAGCATGTCATCCAACGAAGAAGACATTAAGCTTTCAGTAACAATCCTGTACCATGTTAGGTACTTGCTAAATAACCCCTACTCTAAATACACTTGAGTTAAGCATAATTTTCGATTCCCAATATAGATTTATTCATTGTTGTTGCATCAGAAAGGACCAATATTTGTAGTATGTGACCTTTTTCGTGAGACTGCCAGTCCAACCTTACCAAACCTGTAGTCAGTTGAAATTTGACCCAGGTAATATGCAATAACTTAATAGAAAAACACTTTATTTCCTGTTTAAATAACAAAAATATAGTCAAATCAAGGTTTATTTTTTTTTAGAATTGGCCAAGTAGAATAAAAAATCGTAGCACTGACTTATCCTTTTTTTTATTTTTTATAAATTGCAAAACATAAAATACATATTTTGCACTATATATATATATATTATATATATATACACACACACATATATATATATATATATATATATATATATATATATATATTAATATATAGGGAGAGAGAGAGAGAGAGAGAGAGAGAGAGAGAGAGTGAGAGAGTTGCGGTTTGGTTCTCAATGCCAGTAGTTCGTACTTCTTCCTGATGACGACGGATGTCAAATTATCAAAGTGAGTTCTGTAGTGACTTTCTCTGTTCTTTCCTCTATGCTTATGTATATATATAATTTTTTTTAAACTTCTCATTGCTTCATTCAACATTCTTCTCCTTCTGTTATTTTTATTTGTTGTTTTTTAGTTATTTTTCTCTCTGTAGTTAGTAGCTTATCTAGGGCAGCCAGCAGAATGATGCGTGTTCGTCACATTCGACCGTCCCCTCAGTTAGCTTCTTCACTCAAAGGGACTACTTCTGCCCGATGATGACGAATGTCGAAATATCGTTGTGAGTCTTGTTTTTTTATGTGTTTTTATCTGATTTGCTCTTTCCTTTGTGAACCTTATATGGATATATATATTTGTTCAATGTGTATAAATTATATATATGGTATCAAAGTTATTGTTGGTATTATGCAAATGATCCTAATTAATGTCATTGCATTAGGAATCCTTATTAGGTATTATTTCAAAAGAAATTCAGTTACGAAAGTGTTTGAAGGAATCAATTTTAAACTAGTATAAGAGAAAGGCCTTTTTTTTTTAGAGTGTTTTAATCTAAAGCGTATTAGGTCTTTATTACAGACTATTAATCAGCAACTAAAGGCATTAAAACAAAATTATTGCTAATGGTTTGGTGGTGGGTCGGTTAAAAACGGATTTCGATCCAAATGGATGTTTAATTGAACTGCTCTAGCTTTAGCCGAGCCCTTACATCTTTTATTCCAAATATTTAACAGTGGTCATTAGAGCAGGACTGGAATTTAATAGGAATAATAATCCACAATTGCTGTGTAATTGCAAGCAAACATGTTTACAATATTTAATAACAAAATACGCTCATATACGATCTCTGTATTTATTAAAAACTCGGATAAGGTTTTAGAGTTTGCTTGGGATATGTGTCTTGTCACAAGCTGGTACTATTTGGTCCGAAGACAAGAAAAGACTGAAGTCATTCTCATTAAACAAGTCATCAATCGGTGTAGCCAAGTTAGAGTGGGTGGAAAATGCATGTAATATGGATTTATACACTAATATTAACAGCAATAAATAAACGAGGAAGAGCAACATACAGAGTAAAGAAACAAACAAACTCAAATTTTAGAGCAATCCGTCTTCAGGACAACGAGAAAGTAAGACCAAACACGTTGTAGACGCAAGGACAAGTACTCGTAATATCCTTGCCGTTACTATCTAAGGGCTATTACTCTTATTATTATTTTTAATATTTCAGCGTGACTATAGCACTGCGTCTTAAAAACTATTGTAGTTCCCCCTTTCTGTACTGAAGTACAGTTAGGTTCGAAGCTTAGCACTTTTGCTGGGTCCAGCTATAAAAGCTTTTCTATGGTTTTGTTCAGTGTCCCGAAGCACCTACCCCTGAGCAGTAAAGTTGTCTGACAGTAAGACAGCAGATTCAACGGCGTATCTTCCTCTTCTTTGGAGAATCTGCAGAAACCATCATTGATAATGCCCATTCAGGCTCCCTACGCTTCGGGAGAAAGTGACTGCCTTTCTTTCTTCGGCTCTTTCGGTGCACTTGTGGGAGTTTAATTCCCACTAGTTATCGCCTTTGGACTCTCTGCGCTTCCGGAGCATGGTCCCCATACTTCTTTCTCCTTGGTATCATACAGGGGAAAATTCCTGAAGTTCTGTCGGTGGTTTATTGTCTGCTCCGGCAGATCACTGCATACTGGAGTAAGGCTATTTACTCAAGGGGATCACCTGGTACCCTTGAGTCTCCGTTCGTAATACAGTAACCTCTGTATCATCCATCCTTCGGCACTGCTCACATAACACCTTGGATTGGTGATTCATTGGTTACTTGCCATTGCGTCTACAACGTGTTAGATCTCCACTACCATTTTCTTTTGAAGAAGGATTGCCCAATAATTTGAGTTTTTAAGTATGCTTCTTTACTCTGTGTGTTACTCTCCTTAGATTTTGAACTCGTATTGTGTCCAGTTTAAATTAAATCTTGGATTGTGTCTTTCCGTTTATTAAGTGAACTAAAATAAATAAATATGAATAAACAAAGAATACAATTTTAAAAACATAAAACATTTAAATATTACTAAAAAATAAACTCTAAATAAAAAATATTTTACATTATGAATAGCGCTATAAAATAATAGAGTCGTCACTGAAAACTTATATTGTCTCCCCAACAACGCTATATCGATCAGAAATATAATAATATATTAACCTGATCAAAGTTTTAAATAATGAATTTAAATGCTTACACAAATTAAAACTGTTAACCCCGTTGAATTTTGAAGGCCCATGTGGAGAGAGTTTGTTAGCTGAATTCCTAATATTTATCATCACGACCACAGTTATTGTTACCAAATAATGCAAAGACCTAAACAAACAGTACAACGTCTAAAACAAGATATCATTTCAAATTATGTTATTATAAATTGAACGAACATCTATTCAAATCTGGAATATTTGATTAGTTTAAATTTTCTGATATTTTACTGACCAAAGCATTGAATATATAAAGAGCCTGATCAATAGACAATTGTTGATAACTTATGTATTTATTCAATATTTTCTCAAACATGAGAAACTCTCATCTTATAAAATTATTTGTAAAAGTAATGTATATATTATAATAATCTAAATCATTTAGTGTGATATTATAGCGTAGTATTAACTGATTAGAATAGCTGATAATTTTTTCTATAAAGATAGAATATTGAGACCATTGTCGGGTAACAAGTTAATGAAATGGTCCCCACATTTAGAAATTTAATGGTATAAACAACGCGTTTCAAACACATAGTGTTCTTCCTCAGGTATTAACTAAAAAATACAATGAAACTAGAGAGTTATCTATGGTATACAGTAAATATAGTACAGAATAAAAATAAAATAAAATAAGGAAGAAAATACGAACCTAAGGGTGAGTGTTGGTGGTACAACTGACTGGGAATAGGATGGACGTGGGTAGGGTATGGAGTACATCTGTTTCATATTAGAAGGCAGGTACAATTCATTGTTATTTTTTTTTCCTAAGGGTTAGGCTGAGCCTTTACATTTGCTCTAGGACTAAGTGTAGGAAACATATTGAAAATATAACACAGTTAACTATAACGAAATATAAACAAATATAGGAATATGGAGAAAATAGAACTTCTTTTTTTTTAAATAAATAAATTAAGAAACGTTGTACACTTGAGGATTTGCTCATTGAAGCAAGTAAAAGAATAATCACGCACTAATTTGTTAATTTCATTGCCTTCTAAAATAGTTATTTCACGAAATTTATTGTTTCTATGTAATATTTGTATATTTTGGTCTGGGGAAAATTAGTAGTTATTAGTGACTAAATGTTTGGCAAAATGGGACATGAATTGATTATTGTTAGGGGATTTGGTTTTCTGTTTAAATTCTTGTACATGTTCTTTTATTCTTTTGTCAAACGATCTTAGAGTCATGCCTATATAATGAGAAGGGCAATTAGGGCACGACAATTTATATACACCACTAAGAGAAAGGGGTTCTTTGCTCTTTTTGAAGATAACAGGGATTTTCTGTTACCTGAGTTTCTGTAACTGACTTTTAAGCCTTATTTTTGTAATATTTTGGCTATTCTTAAAGATGGATTACCAATGTATGGGATCACCACCCAGTTTTGTGTGATTTTTGTAGAAGAGCTGATTAGGGGGAATCCATGGCTGACTATTTTATTTAAAAATTGTTAGCTAACTGTTAAAAATTAACAAAAAACGAATAGTGAATGAAAAATTAAAGAGTAATGTTAAAAGAAATGAATTGTAATAAAGAATAATTAACGATTGGGGTTAAGTTTTGAATTAGGTCTACTCTTCAGAAGATAAGACTCTCCTGAAACACCGTTTTGTGTGATGTTGTAAGATGTTAAATAGTGTAATTGCTATGTTATTAATGGAGATTGTTTTTAATGGTGCTATTATAATATATTGGCTGACACCTACTAAGTCCTCAGTTTAAGAACTACTATATTGTTCTGATGTCCTGGTTCCCCCCTTCCCACACAAAGAGGAAGTTGTCATTTTTTCTAAGTGAGTACCAGTCTTGAAGACGGCCTGCCCAATTGTAAATGCTGAGGGTTTAGCTCCCCCTTTATCATCTGCAGGCTACCTGTTATTATAGCATAAGTAGGTTATCTGTGATGTCTGTGATTAATGCCTACCTCTACGAGGTATACCTCAGAAATACCCTGTGTGAGGTTGCTACACCAGTAATTGTTGAGGACATAAGGACATAGCTCCCTCTTTATCATCTGCAGGCTACCTGTTATTATGGCATAAGTAGGTTATCTGTGACGTCTGTGATTAATGCCTACCCCTACGAGGTATACCTCAAAAATACCCTTTGTGAGGTTACTACACCAGTAATTGTTGAGGACATGAAGGCATCAGACATGTAAGAAGACGTAAAAAACACCTCTACTCATGTCGAACTACCTTTAACTTATTGGCTAAAAGGTACCACATTAGAAACACTGGCCAGGATTGTTTTCTTACACGCCATGAGCGTAAAGGCTTATGGAAATTGTAACAAATATCGGGCAATTGTGAGTTTCGGCACAACGCCACGATTGTTACAGCCCAGTTTCTTTATATTTATAGGTATATCCTACTTTAACCTTTAAAACACACAAAGAAAATTCACAAGAATACCAAAGTCAATGGTATTGTATGTATACAATAAAGTTTACTTGCACGAAGGGGCGACTCCTTTACAACCAGTCTGCATTCCTTTTCTTCCTTTTCTCGAGTTTTAATTGAAGAAACAAACACCATCTTGTAGAAGCAGCCAATCTCCTTTCTAATAGCTCAGCTGAATGCAGACTCAAACAGTTCTCCTAAACCATCGGCTACTCTTGAAAATAAGTCAGCCGGATGCAGAGTTTAGCACAACACCAGTTACCAAAACTATTTGGCCAAACTCGCAACAAATACACCCCCAAAACTCTGCCAGTTTGTTTCTTATACCCCTCACTATTCTCTGCTGTTGATACCTTATCTCCATGGAGACCACCTGTTTGTTCTCCTTCTCCCCACTTGTCACTTTTTAATAAAGAGATAAATTATCCTAAAACAGCTGGGTATAACTAATCCAGAAATTCGTTACAGAAATGTTAGTAAATTTTGTGTGTGGTGTGTGTGTGTGTGTTTTAAGGGACATGTCAATAAATAAAACCGGTTGATAGAGTGATTTTCCTGATTTTTTAAAATAAACTTTACATATTAACTGATTGAATAATTAGAATCAGTGATATGAGTAACATTGGTCAATACACTGCAATAATCTGGGTTTTCGCAAAGGCATTAATAGGGCCTTTGTGGTCAGCATCGTCCAGTTGGCCAGTGCTTTGTGGCCAATGAAAGTGTGACATATGCCTTGCTAGATCTGGTTTGTCGACTTGTTGTGTGGAGGCAAATTTACGGCTAGTAATTAGCCAAGCCATGCAATTAGAAGCAGATATTAGTGCAAAGTGGCCTCTCGGTCCACGGCAGCCAGCCTCACGTCTTTACTTAGACAAACCACTCGTCCTTCAACCCTCAATTAAATGCCTCCATTATTTAAACTGATTTACCTCATCCAAAAGTGTATAATTAAAATTTTTGTTTATTAAAAGCAAATAAAACCAGACTCACGAGGGAACACAAGTGCACAGTGTGTGGGGTTACTACACCAGTAATTGTTGAGTATATAAAAACACTAAGACATGTGAAAACGTTAAAACCACCTCTACCCACGTTCAACTACCTCTAACTTATTAGCTAAAAGCTACCACGTTAGAAACATCAGTTGGGATTGCTTTGTTACAGGGAATAACGAGTACCTAGCTATGTACTAACAGCAAAATGTCCTCTCCGAAATGGTGTGTTCAGAATTATCACTCCTTGCATGAATATATCCAGAGCAAGAACGGGTATTGAGCCCTGGTTTAACCAATCAAATATAGGATAACTACAAGAAGTTTTTTTTTTTAAAAAAAAAGAAGAAAATAAAATGACTAAAATAATTACGTATTCTTAATAATCTTTAAGAAATAATGATTAAGTACTCTTAGTATTTACTTTGTTCAATAAATTAAAAATAATTTATAAAATAATGTTATTAAAACATGTCTCTTCAATTAATTCAATTTATTCCTAAATTAATTAATTTTTAATGCAAAATAGAAGGTTAGTTCAGGTTGCAGTGGCAGTTCCACAAGAGAACATACCTAAGCCAAACATTGGGTCTTTGTGATACAACACAATGAAGATTCTACATTGTGAAGTCCTCAATTTTGCCTAACTCAAATATATTTAGAGTAGGCATTTTTAACGAACAACTGACATTGTAAAGGCTTGTGACTGACAGGTTAACGTTCTCAGATTTATGCACCTCCGACGAGAAGAAATCGAGTGCCAGAGTGGGTATAGAACAGGTTACCACTGAGCTAACCTGGCCCTTTGGTTGGCAAACCAATCATATTTTTGCAAACGCCCTGTGTCTTCCATTTTTCCTTCCTGGTAATAGCAGCCTAACCAAAATACTGTTCATGTTCCTATAATAAAATATATTGTGTGCCTTCACCATATATTTTTCAATGTTTTTTATCTATTTGATATTTATTAAATAACATTTATATATATATTTTTTATTTTAAAATATTAAAACAGATCTCAAACAAATTAAGAAGGATAGTGTAGGTAACGCATCAAAAAAGTAAAATATTTTTTCTAGCTTACAGTTGGCATTGTGAGGAAGTATTTTTAATTAACTGAGTGAACCTTGGCACAGAAAGAGCGAAAAACCCTTGCTAGACAGCCAGTCAGAGTTCAGTCGTTTTGCGCTTCATTAGTGTCATTCAAACCACCTCTCTGAGTTTACAACCCTTAATTTTAATTCCCTTCGCAATTTCATTCCACTGTAATAATAGACTGGAACTACTATAACAACCATTCTACTATAAAAAAAACATCTGGAGCACAACAAAAGGTAAGTTCATTTTTGTTTTATCTCTGCTGTATTAGAATTCATCTTAAAACATTGTCGATGGTTCACCGTATCTTAGTTATGTCACTTACTTTAAAAATGTGTACCCTTAGCGATCACGTAGTTTATTGATTATTGTAAAAGATTGTGGAGGATTGGTGACGAAGCAAACATCAAACAGTTTTGTCAAACCGAGGTTTCGTCTATATTTATTGACATTTTTAAAAATCTAATATACACACAATAAATGTAAAAATAATACAGAGGATAAACAGTATTTAATATAATTGTAAATACCTTCAATTTAGGTTAGTTACTTCGAAAGAACATGGACTATCGCTAATTAGTTAAATTATGTTAAATACTTTTTGTATTATGTATTGTTTTGATATTTATTTTTTATGTATTATAGCTGTAAAAGAGTCAATAAATATTGGCAAAACATCAGTGAAAAACTGAAGGGTGGTTGCTTCGTGAGAAAGTTTCCACAATATTTTGGAATTATTACTAAAAAGCACTATTTCAGTTCCTTTTAATAACACTAATTCAAATTCAAAATATAAAGTCCAACAACCAACGACAATATCTCTGCGATCACAAGTAGTACGGGTCATTGGTTCTGGATATGATGTCTTCCACTTTATATGATGTTCATCTGTTTATATTAGAATTAGAGATTTAGCTCGTAGCTATTTTGTCAGTTTGTTAGCTTATCTAATGTGTATATCCATCTACAATTTTAGTGGTTTGGTCTTTAGAATTTATTTTACCAGCCATCAGGGGTCTTACCCCTGGTTGAGATCTTGAAGTTTTTAGGAATGTGAGGGTGAGGGAACTTATAAGACTTGTAGGGTGGTTTCCAAATATAAAGTAGTATTTTATTGTTTTATGCAGGAATATAGTATTGTGTTGTCAGGACCTCTTGTATTCAACCTAGATCATGTCATTGTCATGTAGAAGTATATGTAGCAACGTCGAAATGGCAATAAGAAATCGAAAAAAAAAACTAAGATTTTTCAACCGTAACAAGAAGTTTTCATCAGAGTCAAAACGAATGCTTAAGTAATAAGTAGTAATAATAATAATTAGTATAATAACTATTATTATTATTATTTCAGGGTGACTGTAGCACTGCGCCTTAAAAACTATTGTACTTCCCTCCTTCTTTACTAAAGTAGCCCACCAGTTACCTTCAACGCCTCCAAGAAGCTCAGCACTTTTGCTGGGTCCAATGATAAAAGTTTTTCTATGGTTTTGCTGAGTGTCCCAAAGGACCTACCTCTGTGCAGCAAGGATACCTGACAGTCAGCCATGAGAATAGAAAAAACAACTTTCAAGGAAACTTGTGAAACAAAATATATTAGAAATTCAAGAAACACAAAGTGGGTTAAGAACTAAAGAGATACAATCCTTCGACCACATTGGCCATCATCAGATAAACGGTATGCAATTAAACGAAACAATTAAAACATTAACAAAAAATAAACAATAATATACCTTTGCTCAGTTCAAATTTATATAATAGTTTATTTTTGTTAATGTTTTAATTGTTTCGTTTAATTGGATACCGTTTATCTGATGATGGCAAATGTGGTCGAAAGCTTATATCTCTTTAGTTTTTAATTCAATTTGTGTTTCTTTAGTTTCTAATATAATTTGTTTCACTAGTTTTCTTTAAAGTTGTTTTTTCCATTTTTATTATTATTTCATTTGGTAGGGTAATTTATGAGCTACCAGTAGATCATAACAAAATTGTAAGACAAAAGTAACTTCTTTCTAAGAATATAATTAATTACAAAGCCTCAGTGCTTTTCAATAATATTTGTTTAAAAGAAAACTTGCTACCACCATACACCAATCTATATATATATATATATATATATATATATATATATATATATATATATATATATATATATACAGTTCAAAGTAGAAAAAGGAACAGAGAAATTAAAAGAAAACACTTACAGTTTCTAATTTTCGGTTCACTCACTGACTGTTAGTGTATGCTTTTAATTTCTCTATATTTTGTTTTGTATATTGAACTATATTTGTCCGTTTGGGATGATATTTCCAACAAAAAAGTATATATATATATATAGTGTTAGAATTAATAGTAGATTCTGCATTTTTAACTTTTTTACTTATCTGCATCTCGATCTTCCTTAGGAATAATGGAACAGAGGCCATTGGTGCTATATATTGTAATGTGTATATGATACATGAAATCACTTAAAAGGTGGTATTATTATTAAAGTCAGACTTTATAAAAAGATAAGTTTAACAATATTTTATCATTTATATTACATGATTGAAATATTTTACTGCTGATAAAAGTTACTAATAACGTTTATTCCACATCAAATCTATATAAACTCGATTGCTAACTTCTTGAAATAAACGGAATCCATATGTCAAGGGAATTAAGTCACCAGAGACGGTGTTTTTTGCGCCTTTGGTCCTATGTAAACATTGGTGTTTTACTTCCACAGCATGCCTGTTATCCAAATCAAGTTTTACATTTTTTTCAATGTCTCTTCTTTTATGAATTTTTACTTCAACTGCTGAAAGCTTTTCAAATGGAACGGTTGTTCAGTCTGGTACTATAATTTTTTTTCCCCATTTGGTATACAATAACATAATTTGTGGTAAGTTAATGATATAGATGTTAAAAAGTAAGTCAGTTATTACTAAAAGGTAGGCTGTTTGTTTTTTCCAATGCAAAATTAACTACTTAGCATACCAGCAATAACTATATCCCATTGTTACTTCTCATTTCAACTGTGAATATGAGATTCCAGTTTAGCTGAAAGGCTTCCAAGCTTCGTTTTGGACTTGGTAGGTGTAAGTTCAATTCTCACTCTGGTTATTCATTTCTTCATGTGGGAGGAGATTAACAAAAAAATTTAGCACCTCATCCCTTGGGAAGGTTGCTGAGCTGGCAGTCCTGCTACTATAAAGTTTTAAAAAATACCCAAGACCACATAGACTTTGATTAATGGTTTTACATCCTCTCTAAGGGTAGTTTTCACATTGCTTTCTATTTCTATCAAGAAAATATAAAAAGGTTTTCTAGAATTTATCTTGCCGTTTTCAGGATATTCTAATCACTTGTATGATTATATATGAACCAATTTAACTTGCACTTGAATAGTTCTTAATGTGCACTTGCTTCTTAAATCCTATTTTTATGGTTTATTTTATTCCTAAAAATAAAAGGCCTATATTGTTTCATTTGATATTCATTTATTTTACTCGATGTAAAATGTAAGCATTTGTTAGCTCAATTTATTTTTATGTGTATTATATAAACGAATGTTTAAACTATTTTGGTTTCAAAATTTTAAAAAAAAATGTTTTACACTGAAAAAACACTGAATAATTACTAAATAATTATTATTATTTCAGCTTTTAAATTATGAGTAACACATCAGATCCTTATGAAATAAGGTTTGCTTCATGAGAAATATTTGTAAGAAATATTTATCTAATTGTCGCATTCGTAGATGAAGATCACCGTTATGTATAAACAACTTATCCAAAGAATACCGACCTTAGTCGATCTAGTATGAACCATAAATAATCCTATCGACACGAATGTAATACAGAATTCAGTTTATCTAGATTACATGTAAATGGTTGATGTTTTTCTCTAATTCAATCCAATGTATTACTTAAAAATTGAAAGCGAACAAGACCTATATATTTTATCAAATTTAATCTAGTTTGAAAATAAACAGTCTTTTATTTATCACATCTTCAGTACTTTTTCAGAGTTATTGCTCATGTTTTAAGTTGGTGGTTTAACTAGCAATAATTGTTAATCAAATCACTAGTAAAAATGTATAATGTTCTATTTAGTAATAATATGAACTCTTGAAATATATAATAACATAAAATGACAAGATTTCACACGTGAAACAATTATCAACATCCAAACAACAATAAAAAATGAGAAAAAACACTAAGATTTTTCAGTAGTAACAAGCAGTCTTCATAATAGTTAAATCTCTACTGAAACCGAAAGTAAAGTTGGGAATCCAACTTCATTTTAAAATACTCTCTCTTTCTCTCGCCCTCTCTTCTTCCCACTCCTCTCAACCCCTTACCAGCTGTTTCTACATCATTTGTTTCAGTTGGGATTTGAGTCTAAAGAAAACCACTTGTTACGGTTGAAATATCTTAGTCTTTTTTCTTATTTATTATTATTGTTTGGATGTTGTATATAGTATCAAATATATAATGTGAAATCAAATTAGAGATACGCTCTTAAACCCGTAAATTTTGTTGAAATGTTATAATGTGTTACCTATCATTTTAGACTAGGACGGATCCTTAGTGCCTTTTCCATATTACTTCTAATATCAGATTTTCTTTTTAAGTGTGCAATTAAAATTGTGCAAAATTATCATAAATATCGTAAATGCTGTAATAAAACAATGCTTTAACATAAACCTAATTGTACGATTATAGCCTTACATATTTACATTTCGTTCTGTAAATGCTGTTGAAATATTATTTAGAGGATTTTAGGATAGAACAAATCATCATTACTTTTGTAATATTACATTCAATACCAGATGATTGCTGGAACATTTTCAATAGAAATAACGCAGAGTTAATAGCAATATCGTAAGTGATAGTAATCGAGTTGGATATGTGATCCATCATGCACTCTCCAGTGATAATGCTTCAAACATATGACTGACGCTAACGGTAAGCGCACTCAATCATTCTATCAATCAGAGAGTGATATTACCTGGAGAATAATACTATGTGTTATAATCTTACATCTCATATAAAACATGCACAAAATGAAACCATTTTATATATCACACTAGAATTCTGCATCTTTAATGAAAGATCAATCGTTAATGTTTCTGTAGTTGATGTTTCAATGCTGGTCCTTTCTAATATTTTTGAATATTTATTATTTCTTATATTTTTGCAGGCCTATAAGAAAGGTTTTTAATAAAAAGCGAAACGTTGGTAATGAGAGTTTAATTTGAAACTGAAGAACTGACAGAGTTCTGATAAAAATAAATTTATTTTGTTTGTACTGCACGGTCGGTACAATGTCTAAATCTAAAGATCGTGATGCCGAGACTGCGGTTTACTTTAATGACAAATGTTTAAATGAAGGTCTGCTACCTATTTATACCAATATATACGTATATAGCTAGGTACTAGCCGTTGCGTCTACAAAGTGCTTGGTCTCCCTTTCTCTTTTTTCCTGAAGGCGGTTCGTACGAAAATTTGAGTTTGTAAGTGTGTTTCTTTACTTTGTGTGCTACCTATCTTCAATTTTGAACCGTTATTGTGTCCAGTTTGGATCGTTTTTCCGTTTATCAAGTTAAACATATATATATATATATATTTGGGAAACAGTCCTTTGTTAATACATGTGAGGTTGAATTTACGACCTATTGTTTTTTTAATCAATTTCTTTGATAACTTTACCAAATCCGTTAAGAGTCTTTTAAATTCACCAGTAACCAGGTACATCAACTCACCATACGTTTTGTTTTCAATGCTTATATTTCTTCTGACGTTTCGGTCGTCTTCGACAATCTTCAGGGTGTAAAACGTATATACAATATCTTAAAAACTATTGAATATTTTTTAAACACTTAAATATAACACTCAATGTTATTAATGAACTACTAAATAGAACGTGAACATTTAAGTGTTTATATATATATATATATATATATATATATATGGTAATTTTTTTTAAATGCTAGGAAATTTTAAATGCAAATGATCAGTTGTTGCTACACTCTTATTTTAAACGAAGCTGTTTTATGTCTTGATGTGAATGGATATATTTTCCAGGATTATTCATTTAGGGTTTTTTTTTAATACTACCCTGATTGATAAGGAGGTAGTAAAGGCTTGTAGAGGCAGGTTTACAAGTGTTGTGAAAAGACAGCGACACGTCAAGAGTCGTTGGTTGAAGGCGCAGAGCAGGTGGATGAATGACAATAACTCTGCTGTGACCCGCACGGATAGTTCCACAGGTGCGGTCTGCTCACACCCAGCCGCCCATTGATTTTCTCTCGCCTCTTCCAAAAACCCTCTCACTCCCTTTCGCCTTTAACCAAAGGGAAATTGGTTTTCTTTGTTAAACTCTTACTTCTAATTCAATCTCGACAACACGCTATCCAAATCAAATGTTTTAATACTATTAGAAAAATCATGAAAGGAACAGGGTATACCTTTTTATGATTTCAATCCAAAATCAGCGATAAAAAAGTAATCAATGTT
This sequence comes from Hermatobates lingyangjiaoensis, assembly GCA_026182355.1. Classification (NCBI taxonomy): domain Eukaryota; kingdom Metazoa; phylum Arthropoda; class Insecta; order Hemiptera; family Hermatobatidae; genus Hermatobates; species Hermatobates lingyangjiaoensis. The sequence continues at coordinate 1,610,763 of JAPFBL010000033.1, read as the reverse complement.
TATGCACCTTGTCTATTACTCTTAACAATGTTGTTATCAGCAATAAATTAATGAATGTCATACAAAAAATACCATTATATTTATATTTTTATTTTTAATTGAAAATAGAGTAATTTTAACTCATTAGTTGTATAATACGTAATTCTGTAGTATTTAATCATACTATGGTAAATGAAAAATAGAAGTCTCCAAACAGAAGAAGTTTTTTTATTATAACTACGAGTTTCAAACAATTCGTAAGTGGAGAAGGGTAGTTAAGATATAAGGTGACAAAGGAGTTGGGTATGCTTACAAACAGTGATGTGCTATAAAACAAGCCAGAAAACACTACTGCAGAGGAATGTAGGAAAGGGACATTCCTCACAATAGCGTTTTCTGGCTTGCTAACACATCACTGTTTGTTATCTGTCATCCACCATTTTCATAGGGTATATTATTCATTTTTCATAATTTCATTTTATGGCAAATAATTCTGGTTGATATTTGTATCATTAATTTGAAATCTGTATTGTATAAGTTTACCTGACGATGATGACAAAGTGTTTGAAAGGCATAGTTTGAATAAATCAACTTCTTTTGTGAAGACTTTCTATTATCTATTTGCCCCAGTAGAGTAATTTATTTCATCAAAAATAAAATAATGCAATGTGAGTGCTCCTGATTTTCCTAACTGGTTCCTTTTATTATAAGCCTTAAAAAACCCTAAGTCAGTCTAAAATTAACTAAATAATAAATATACAGATGTGTATATAATGATAACGTGGACAGTATCAACGTGTAAATCACAAAAAAGTGATATAGAAATCAGAAAAAAGTCGAAGAGATTCCAGCCGTTTATCATCAGAGTTAAACTAATACTATCTTATTGTGTTATTTTAACTGTTACTATTATAGTCTTTCTTCTGATTCCTTTCATTTCTTCTTTGTTACCATTTTTTTGTTTTTTTTGTGATACTACTTCTTTGTATGATGTTGATATTTGCTATAGTTAAACTGTTCATCAGAGAGGAACCAGAAAACTAGTGTACTTCATTCTTTATGACGGATATCAATATACTCTAGTTAATTTTGTAGGCATATAGTCTCTGTGTATCATTCCTAGAAATTTAAATATATATAAATATACCAAAAAAAAACACTTAGAGAGCGCTGCAGAAACTCAAATTGATATTTTGACAAATTCTTCTCATCAAGACAGGAAACGTGTTTACATTAGGGAAAAAACTACTCAAAAGGCATAAACCCAAGAACACCTTTGTAGCAGTTGCAATAAAAGTGCAACCATCATACAGGGTGAAGGGAAAGAGATATGAATTATACTAACAAATCAAACGAAATATTAATATAATATATAATTTAATAACTTAATATAATTATTATATATTTAATATAATGTAAGAAATAATAGAAAATATTATTACAACACTCAGAAAATGAGTAGTAATAAAAAACGAAATACCTAAAGTTTCCATTTTAGTGCCTTTTTCAAAAAAATATTTTTTTTATGTTATTTGAATATTAATATTTTTTTTTTAATACGCTAATGAAATGTTTAACAAATTTGAATGATCCAAACTGTTACGTAATAATGAAACAAAGTTTAATAATTAACTACCTTCTTCTATAAATGCATATTTTTCTTAATAATGTTTGTAATGGCTTTTAAAAAAAAATAATGTGTTATTTTAAATCTACTATAACCATAATTATTCAAGTCATACTGCAGCTAAGGAGGCTTGAAAAAAGAGAAGAAAGTGATTTTGAGCTTGATTCTTTGAACTCAGTCGTTTAGTATTTAAATTATAATGAGGTACTCGGTTAGACTTGGAGAGTCAGTAATGGTCTACCTCTGTAAACCAGTTTTTAGCTGAACTTTTTAAAATTATTTTGATGTATTTAATAAAATTAACACATTATTTCTTGAAGCATTTTTTTTCTAAGTAATAATAATAACAACATTTTTATCATTATTGTTTATTTAATGATCTCCCTTTATTTAATGATTCATACTAAAGACGACATGAATAACCATTACTTCTTAGAAAACACAAAAAAAAACCATATAAGAACATTGTTCAATCAAAGTTCATTTTGCTTTTCATTCATAAGTGTATCAATATTTAGCATATTTTCATGGTCAACTCCAAACGATCTTTGACCTAATAAATACATTCTATTTATAGAATAATCTTCCAAACAAGAGTATTTTATAACCCTTTGTAGTTCTAAATATAACCACAGAGAGGTTATTATGAGATATGAACGGTTATCCTCCGAAAAGTTAAGTTAGAACAATTTGTTCTAACATATTCAAAATAATTAGATATTCTGCGATGACTTTTCAAAATTACTTCGTGATAAGTTTCTGTATTTCTTTTATATTTTCATTTATTTTAAGTGTAATATACTCGTAAGTGATATTTATACTGTAATAGTTATAGGCTTAAATTATTTCTATATTTAATGGATGTTAGTTAGATATTTTGTTTTTTATATTTGAGCACGTTAAATATCGTTTTCAACCATCTTACCATTTTCATTATACTGTTAGTATTTTTAGCACTACCTAGATAGTAATAACGAAAAATAACTATAACACTAACCAATTTTATCAATTTTCTTATTCATATGCCTTAAGTACCAAACAGTTAGTAATACATATGTCATTCCAATTATTTGAATAAATCTATATTATCCAAATAACAAAGTATTAATTTTTAAACAAATAAATTTGGTATAAATTTCAATATATAATATTATATGGATTATAATTTAATGGATATTATTTCTTGAAAATTATATTTAGTTTAAACATTAACTAATGAAAAGATACAAGGGAGTAGATAATAAAGGTAAACAAAAATATAATTCACTTCTATATTTCGACAATGACTTCATCAGGAGGTGAAGACCCCTGCCTCGATATAGGACTCTTCACCTAAAGATGAAAATTGTCGAAGTATAGAAGGGAATTTTAAAAGGATGAAAGTGCAGGAAAGGACAAATGTCCAGAAAAGGATGTTTGGGGAAACAAAGGAGTGCAGAAAGAAAGAGTAAAAAAAAGCTTTGACGAAGACCGCTTGTTACCCATCTTAGTCTTGTTTTCCATTTCATATTGTGGTTTGATCATTTATTGTTATTTCACGTGTTTATGTGAAATCTTTTATATATATATATATATAAAAACAGTCCAATGGACGTTTAAATAAAAACCAATTAAAAAAACGTAGCACACAGATAGACAAATGAATAACTCACTGCTATATTTCGACCATTCTCGTCATCAGGGGAAGAAGAGTCCCGCAGGATGGTAGAGCGGCAACTAATCTACGCTTGTTCGAGGTAGAATACGATTAGTTATCACTCTACCTTCCTGTGGGACTCTGCGTCTTGATGACAACGGTGGTTGAAATATAGTAGTGAGTTATTCCTTTAAAAAACGTGTTCGTCGCGTTTGACCGACCGCTCAGTTAGCTTCAGCTAACAATTTAAACTTGATTTAAATTCACTTAATATATATATATATATATATATGTGTGTGTGTGTGTGTGTGTGTGTGTGTGTGTGTGTGATTGAATATACGGTCTATTGTTTTTTAAATTAAAATCTTGGATAACATTCCCAAATCCCTTAAGAGTCTTTTAAATTAACTAGAAACTAAGTACATTAACTCACCATACGTTTTGTTTTCTATGCTTATATTTCTTCCGACGTTTCGGTCGTCTTCGACCATCTTTAGTGTTTAAAACGTATATAAAATATCTTAAAAACTATTGAACTTTTTTAAACACTTAAATATAACACTCAAAGTTCATAATGACTACTAAGTAGAAAGACTCTTTTAAAAGACTCTTAAGGGATTTGAAAAAGTTATCCAAGAAATTAATTAAAAAACAATAGGCCGTATTCAATTGTTTTAATTAAATAATATTCAATCTCACATGTATTAACGAAGAACTGTTCCCTAAATATTCGAATATATATATATATATATATATATATATACATATACGAGTATAAGACCATATATAATTTAAACTGATGTATAATTACATATTATTCATTTTTTTTTAAATGATCATTCTTTTGAGAATAATTATTCTATATTTTTTATAATAATTTAATATTTTTTTATGATTTTGTAGAGTAATGAAATACATTGGTTGCACATTAATTATAAATTGATAATGAGTCTCATAGTGGAAGGAACATATGATTTTCTATAATAATACAGTTCATTTGAATTATCAGTATGGGAAGTGACTCAGACTCTGTGGTGGCAAAATTAATTCTACTCTCAATGGATATATATTACACTGGATTATTGGGCAACTATCTCTGTAATTAATATACGTTTAAACAGATACTACTATTTGATTGCATTGCATTTTGTGCTATGCATAAAGAAGAACACTATTGGAAATAATCGAAACGCATTGATTAGATTATTGAAACTCTTTATGTGGAAATTATGTTCTTAACTGATTTACCCTAAAAATTTTAATTTGGTTAATAATATATTATTTTTAAAATGATAAACTACTTCCTCTATGAATCTGTATCTTTTTTGAATTTCTGCCTATAACTTCAATATACCATTAATATTAGTGGTATGTAAGTTATGGCAACTGTTATGCTCCTTAATTAAAGTCCAATGAATTTCTTAAGGCAGTCTATAATTTTGTCTAATTCTTTGCCATTTCATTTCTTTATTACTGCTCTCTTTCATGATTTCTTATTTTTTAGAGTTTTATTTCAATTTTTTTAGTCTCCTGATATTTGTGAGAATTTTGGCAAATTTAAGCCGTTTTAATCATTAAACACATAAAGTAATTTATTGTTATTAGAAAAAAAAAGTTACGTCAATTTTCAGTTTTTTGTATAATTCGTATATTTATTTTAAATATTCGAGCATATTATCGCTGAACTAACCTGGTCCTATTTACTAAGTTCATTCTGAATATATGAATTACTAAGCATTAAATTAACTCACATGTACTTGGCAGATTGGATGCCTCTTACATTTAGAAACAATCAAATTTGGCACGCATCAAAATATTACCATTTTTTTTATGCATTATTTTCTTTTATTTAGTTTTGGTTAGAAGAATAAGAAAAAGTAATGGGAAATATTTATGTTTGAGATAAGAAAACTTTATTTTTTATGCTATTAACAATTTAAATCTCTCGATAATGTTTTTGTGTGTGTGTTTGTGTCTGTGAGTGTGTGGGAGTGAGGTAGAATTGTTCAGGGGTCAATAACGACGCAATAATGGTTTTTCGTAAAGCATCCATTGCAATTTACCCTTTCCCATCCATGACTACAATCACCATCTCCTCTTCAATGATAGCTTCAGATTGCAAGCTTTGCATCAGAGATTTCCAATACAGTACGAAAACAATACTCATTTTACACTCAAGTGCCTGCATTATGTATTTAAATTCAAACAGTTGACCACCCAATAAAAAAGTTCAAATATTACACAAGTACTAGTATTAATTGATTAGCAATGTTAACATTTGTATTGAAATTTATTTTCAATTTGATTTTTAATATCATAAAGAATAAACAAATCTGTGCACTACGTTCTCGAATAATGTAAAACACACTACTCCATACATCGGAGTGCTCTGGGGAATTAAAATTCATACATAGAACCAGCCTATGAACAATATACTTCTATTTGTTTAATTTTCTTAGAATATTTTAGTTACATATTTCAGCATTTATTTGTATTGCATTTTATTTATACAACAAAGAATAATTGATTCCCATTTTTGCTGTTTACGGTTTTTGCAGCATTTTTGCTGTAAATTTCAGGTTAAATTTATTCGTACCAGACACATTTTTGATCAATATAAAGTCTGAGATGAGTCGTTTTTTTACCATTTTGTTGCTCAGTTGTGCCACGTCTTTGTTACTCTACGAAACCGCTCTCAAGCAAACTGGTATATATAAAGTTGTAATGAATTAGCTAAGGGGTGTAAGTTTGTTCAGTGACATCGTGTTTGCCTCTGGACTGGTAGATCTCTGGTTTGATACCTATTCTTGCTCTTACTTTATTCACGTGGGAGGTGAATACATCTGATCTCATTAACCCTCTCAGAGGACGTTAATGTGTCAACCTCGAGTCTGCACAATTTAAGGAATCGTTAAAGATTTCTAGTTTAAATACGCTTTAGTTAGGTAAAATATAGGACTCCCAATTTATAGGACACCATAAATTGTTCAGTCAATGTAACCTATCCTAATGTATTAGTTAAAGTACTGCTTCTTGTTGTGCAATATATAGCATGTGTTATTTTTATATGAGACGCATAAAGGCCAAACCAATAAATTTAGATCATTTCAAAGTGTGCTAAGCACTAAACTGTGGTTGTAAGGTGAAGAAGGAGATACCCACAGAACTCTAGTCAATGCTCTGCCTAGTGGGTCAATAGATACTGAAGGTGGAAGTAGAATAATGTATTAGTAAAACTCTAGTTTTTGATATGAAAGAGAAGTTTAATATTCCTCACTATTGAAGACACTTGAATACAAAGTCCAAATGTATACTCTACGATACACGAAACAATGGATACTGGCTGTTTCAAACTATACTCAATATATACTCGTGTCGTATAAATTGAACTATTTTCAGGTAAAACGTCACTACTACTTCTACCACTTACAACGTTTTCTTTTTTGCTCAAGTTGACTCACCGTACTCCACTGTCAACATTTCAAAACTTTTTGAACACTTAATACCATTCTTTACATAAACTCAGTACAAACTCTCTGCTCCATTATTTTCTACAGGAAAAAATTGCCGAGCACGCAAACACATGTCTAACCTCATTAACCACACCTGGACTCTCACATAAAAACAACACGTGTTATATAGTCAAAACTCTGAACATATGATTGTGACGAATATACCCACTCAAAAAAATATGATATTACAGTCTAAAGAGCAAACAAATTTAAAAATTAATCTTACTTTTTGATCAAACCTCGTATCTGTGTACACAAAGCCTGAATGAATTCTCCACGGTGGAAAAAACAGTATATGCAAATCATTTAAAAGTGTAATCAATACTTAAACATAGCTAAATGTAGTCTAGTCAGTGCTCTACCTTATGGGTGAAGAGATACTGGTGTTGGTAGTTAAATAAAGCAGTTCTAAAACTCCAATTTTTAATGTGAAAGAAAAGTATAATATTCGTTACTATCGTAGACATGTGAATACAAGTCTGAATGTAAACTTTACGATGCGCGAAACAATGGATGTAGACCACTTCAAATTATCTTCCATACTTACTCATGGTGTATAAGTTGGTATATTTTCCAGTATAATATCAGGACTACTCAAATATAGCAGTCAAAAGGATTTCTGTTAACATTAGTAATGATTGGTGTAAAATCTTGCATTAGTTTTTTAAAGTTTTTGGCATTATTCAAGAGATGAACATTTTTTATTGCTGTTGAAATTAATGGAGTAGAGAGTTTGTATTAGTTTCTGTGTAAAAAATAGTATTACAGTGTTGAAAAATTCATAAAATATTGATAGCGGGGTAAGGTGAGTCAATTTGAGCAAAAAACATCTGTTTATAACTGGTATAAGTTATTCCACAGGTAATTACTTTTTCAACAGTCAAAATCGCCTAGTATTGAAACACATGTTAAAAATGTATGCCTCTCAGATGAAAATATTCCATTCTATATAACCAATCCAAACAACATATAATTGTAAATGATTGTAACAACACAACAAAAATAAAAAAAGAAAAGAAATTTGAAATTAATAATTACAGAGTGAGCGAAATTTAAGTAAGCATACGTGCTCATATCGTAAATATGTGCCCAACTAAATTGCTCAAAGACATCAATTATCTTTGCTAGTGAAGGTAATAGTTGAATAAACTGAACAGTCGAATATATTATAATGACTGAAGAAGTCAGCAATCTTTGGTATTTGATAGACACTTAAAAACTGTCTTACAAGTTCTTTGCAAATAAGTGGTATTATTAATTTAAAAAAAAAACTTTGGTGGACTGTTTAAATGAAACATAGTTTATAGATTATTTTTAGTTGTTTTTCTGGGAAAAAAAAATAACGGTGCTTCATGATCGCATGTAGAGGAAATAATCATTTGACAGGGTCAATATAAAACACAGGCTAGCGAGGAGGATGAGGCCTGCCTGCCAGCGTATATCTTGTAAGCTTTCTGTGTTATAATACATGTCCACAGCTTTGCTTTCGCCTCTCCTGTGTGGATTCTCAGAGTTAAGGTAATTGCAAAACCATGTTTAGCACTCATTCCACTAGGTCTGTCCATTTATTTTCTAATTTAACACAAAATAATTACAACCTGCTTGTCTCTGTAGCAATAAATGGGCACACGCACTTATATCCTATACATGTGAATATAATGCCCGAATATCTGCTCTGCATTGAAAAAAACAGACAAAAATGCCATTTAAATAAGCATTATTTCAAGTTTATCTTTTAACCAAAAATATTGCAAGTCATTACTTACTAGCTTAACATATTTTATAATGAACCAGACTACCCGTGATCCTATATATCATTCATACATTATCGCAACAGTTTTTGAAATACATTCACTCAACATAAATGACAGGAATAATATTAATAATAATTGTTTTTTCCTCTTAATAAGGTACGGAAATAGATTATTATATGGCCCAAGCTTTTGACATAGTATTCTTAACATGATTCAAGATATATACACAGTAAGTGTACTTAGCAAAAGAAAAATTTAAAAGTAAAAAAAAAATAATTTATTTTATGACATAAATGAATAAAATAATTCAGGTAATATATACAATTGAATATATTTAAAACAAACAAAACTTGTAAATTGAAATATTCATTTTATGTACGAGTACCGAACATAAAATAACATTAATGAAAGGAATGTGTCTCTGTAATGTTACCTTAGAACATTCGTATTTTATCCCACATTTGTGTTCAAGTTTGTTTCTAAATTATTCATTGCTAACCTCTAACCTAATAGTTTATTATATATTGTATGCTACCTTGATCATCTAATGAGAAATATTGTTAAATAATATTGTAGAATTTGAGGTGAGTACGCAAACCACTGGGCAACCCTGACTACCTAATACGATTTGTTATTATTTAATACAACTAAAACAAAGCCAATCACAACAAAAGTAAAAATATTAATAATTTCAGGTCTATGTCCAAGTAAAATGGGTAAAAAACAAACAAACTCACAAACTTTATACATATAGACATGCGTATTTATAAATTACTTAATAAAAATGAATACTGGATATCAAGACGTGTGGAATACATACAACGGTCTTAACTCCCCTTGTCGGTTCATCATCCAGACAAGAAAAAATGGATTATATTTTGCCAGTAATTCAACAGAAAACTTAAATTGAATAACCAGAATGTATCAATGAATTATTAGTTGTTTTCATAAACATTGATTGTGTTTAAGAGAATGAAGCCATTTTGCAAGCTCTATATGCTCGAATATCAAATTTTGTTGTTGTTCTATTGGTACACTCTTTACAATGATGTCATCACGTTTAAATTGAATAAACATTAAGACGGTTATACGATGCTAAGAATATTATGAATTAGCAATGTTAATAGGAATAAACTTTTTAAGTATTCTGCAGTTTTCAATATCCTCTGTGCATTCCTCACAGCTTTATAAACTAATATGGCTGTTATAAAAAAAGACCTATTAAAAAATCTGAACTTGAAAACAATTATTAAAACTGTAATAGTGTAATTTTGAAATATTTTTTGAGGATGATAGCTAACTTGACTGAACAGGATTGCGGATTTTTTTATATGTAAAGTTAGAACGGCTTATGATAAACTTATAGAGAAGACATCTCGTATTGTTTGATAGATACACTTAAGTAAGTAACTGTTCGCATGAGGAAATCGTACTAACAAAGAAGCTGGTTTGATTGAGAAGCTTAGTGAAAAGGGTTTCATAGTGAAAATTTAATGAGAGGGTAGATAATCAATGTAATCAAACTGTCTAACACCTCAACACCTTTCATCAGTTTGAGAGGTTTCAATGCTGAATGAAATAGTAGATTCCCAAACTTGAATTTTAATGGTTTATAGCTGATGAATTCTATGAGAGGGTAAAGGGGTAAGAAAAGATTGTGCAACCTTCATCATTCATAACATTCAACTGAACCTCAACGCTTAAGTTAGGCAGCAGAGACAGTCTCACAAGAGAACATACATAGGAAAAACATTGGCCCTTTGTGATACCACACAATGGATATTATGCATTAGGAGTCTTAAATTTTTCATGAATCATGTATATTTACAGTAGGGGCCTTGTACGAGTACCAGGCATTGTAAAAGCTCCAGACAGAGGACTTGACTTCCTATCTGAGGAAGAAGGTATTCAGATTTATTCACCTACTACGTGAATAAATTGAGGGACAAAGGGGGTGTAGAACCCAGGATCTACCAGTCCAGAGGCGAGCATGTTAACATTGTGCTGATGATTGAATGACCCCTCATTCAATCACTTACTTTAATCCAGTTATTTTACAATCCAAGATTACAGTATGATAAAATATACTAGTGTTCACAGTAACTATATGCCTCGTAATTATATCCTTATTTAGTTTACTAATAGTCGTATTCCTTCTGTGAAATTTATCGTATTGCAAATTTATTTCAAATATTAACATTCATGTAAAATAGCCGACAGTGTTGCAAATAAATTCATTGCAGATATGAAAAAAACCAAAGCCTGCTGTTCGACTGATTTTTTTATAATGAAGATATCAGTCTTTAATGAGACTTTGAAAATATCAAAGAAAATAAAATGATAAGAATAAAATTAATTTCATCTTGTTTTTTTCTAATTTTATATAATAGTTTGTGATAATTATAATTATTCAAAAATGTATATTTCATTCTTTTTATGGCACGATAAATATTTAAATTTTATATTATATTATCCTAAGAAATGCTGGAGATCTCATGTAAAATTTCTTAGGAAATTATTAAGACTATGCTAAATCTGGTTTCTGTATAAAAGATGGTAAAAAATAAATTTCCCCTTAAATATCTGTATTAAACTTTGATTATTCAAAATGCTTACCTTGGGATTTTATTCTCTCAAAGAATATACTGAATTTCTTTGAAGCAACTTGTTTGTATGAAGCGACTTTTCATTAACTTTGAGTCCTTTATAGTTTCATTCTTCAATTTAAATAACTGCCTTATTAACAGAGCTTAAGACTGTGCTAATGCTAAGACCAGTTGTTGCTACTCTGTGGTCTATTAGCTATACAAAACATGCTATTATTCTGTCGAAATAACCACAGATTCTTGGTTACTAAATGAAAAAAAAATATTTCTGATAATAATCAGAAATAAAATATTTCTGATTATTATCACTAATTTGGAACATAATCATTTTAATATATCTTTGAAAATTGTTACTTTAAAACAACTGTTTAATCAAGGTAGGTATGTTGTTTTAATGGATTCTAAGGAAGCACATACTTGAGCTTTAGACTTATACAAACCCCCTCATCTCATTTCAAAACATTTTATTATTTGATGTTTGCATTTGTGTCAATACAATATTTTCGTTTTTTAGGTTTTTTGATTTACGATAAGCAAAGTATAGTTCGCGAAGGAATTCGATCTTGAAGGTGTTTCGATCTCGAAATTTTGACAGATTTACACGTTATGTGTAAACCCTTAAGAGGGTTGAAAGCTAGCGGATAGTTTTTTACTCTTTCTTACTACACTCCTTTGTTTCCCCAAACATCCATTTCTGGACATTAGTCCTTTCCTGCTCTTTCACCCTTTTAAAATACCACACTTCCCTCCCACTCTTCTCAACCCTTCACCAGATGTTTTCTGCATCTAGTGTTTCAGTTGGATTTTTGACTCTGACGAAAACTGCTTGTTACGGTTGAAAGATCTTAGTCTTGTTATCCCATTCCTATTGTGGTTTGATTACGTTATGTAGTCGTCAAAATCCTTTTTTTTTGGTATTTTTGTTAAAATTTGGAAAAAATATCTGTAAAAAATAATATTATATATATATCAGTTCAAAATTGAAGATAGATAGCACAGAAAGTAAAAGAAACACACTTACAGACTCAAATTTTCGGGTAATCCGTCTGCGGGAGAAAAGAGAAAGGGAGACTAAGCACGTTGTGGACGCAACGGCTAGTAACCGATACGGCAACCCCAGTGCCCGGTATTGAAGTAATAGAATTAAGAGAAAATATAAAGAGCAGTAAAGATAAGCAATACAAGTTGGGAAAATATAAATGATTCAGAAGGAATTGTAGGAGAAAAATATATATAATAAAAAAATATAATAATATAAAAATATAAAAAATATATAATAAAATGTATGAGTGTGTATATGTGATTAGAAGAGTACTCCAATGTTTCTAGGTACTTTAAAGATTATACCACTAGAGAATACAAGTTTATATTTTATTATCAATTGGTGTAAATATGATCAATGTTTCTGGGCTTATTACTTCATGGAGAAGTTGTTATTTAATACTATGTGATAACAGACATTTTTTATACTAATATGCTACATTTGGAGAATTGAACATTGGAATTATTATGAATGTGGCAAAAGCTAAAAAAAAAACCTCAAATTTAAAAACAACAGAAAGGTACTTTTTGCGTTAAAATATAAAACTGATTATAAGTTTTTGATTTTTAAAGATTATGAACACAAAACACATCACACTAAATTTCAAATGACATTCATACAATAACAAGACATATCACCGTCTAAGACGATCTACTACATAAATACTTTTGCAGTGAAGTTACATGGATGGGAAAAAGGTAGTTATTGTAAATTTTATAATTTCAAAAAGTATTGTTTTTACACTAAATAGCTAACAAGATAGCGATGAAATTATGCCAGAAAAATGAACGTAGAATATGTAACCTATGAAAAACTTGTTGATACATTCCAATTATACGTATAGACAATAAAGTGTGCGATATAGCTGACAAGCTCGGTGCTCAATATAATACCAAAACCGGTAAGAACAATAAAGCTATAAAGTTTGTAGATTTAAATATAAAACCATAGAAATTAAAAACTGATTTTAGAATATTCGATAACCCAATAATCTATTATCCATTGTAATTATTTCTTTATTGAGTTAGAAATTTTCAAAAGCAAATAATGAAACAAAAAAAATATTTAAAATTTTAGTAAAAGAAATAATGTTCCTGTAATTATCTTTATGTAGAGGGAGTAACATTTTTCAAACTATAAATGCAAGCTATAATTTCCAGAATTTGATATATGGTATCTAACCCAATTTTTGTATTCAATGTACATGTTGTATTATTTAGCAAACTATTAAGTCAGATGTGTAATACTGCTTAATTATAGAATCTTATTGTACTTTCAATTTATAATGAACCAAGGGAAAATTACTTCTTGGTTTTTACGACAAAAAAAAAGGTTACTACCTTTTAATCACTTTTTGAGTGAACATAAATTTGGTTAGGTATTATCGTGTTATATACTTATCAGACAACAGTATTGAAAGAATACATTTGCACTAACTATAAAAACCATGATCTTATATCTAAGACAAACTATTTTTTTTGGTAGAAGAGTGCCTTCACAAGGGACAACCAAAATATCTGAACATTAAATCTATATATAACAAATTCAATAATATATCGACCACTTGATAGAATAGGTGTGTTATCTGATCAGGATTTTGTCAATTTTTTAGGTACAAAAATCAAACTCTCATTGCCAACGTATCGGATTTATTTTAAAACCTTTTTCATAGGCTTACAGACAAAGGATAATAAGAAATCACATATCAACATCCAACATATTAGATGACGAAGGTCACACGTTTGATTTTGAATATGCAACTATAGTAAGAAAAGAAAAAGATGAGCAAAGAAGGAAGACACTTCAAATGTTATATATTAAAAAGGATTTAAGTTCTATTAATCATAGAAGTGATATTAATAGTTCAAGTAATATTTATTCTGAAGTGTTATGCTGAGTTTTGGTTAAATTTGATTTATTTCGTTCCCTTGAGTGAACAGACTTGAGGTTACATGTAATGTTATCTTATTAGTCTAGTCCAAGGTTTTGTTAGTTTAAGGTTGTTGTTCCTTTAAATAACGTAAATTTCATTTTCTTAGCCAAAAAAATCTTACTTCTGTAAGTTATGATGTGTTATTTATCTCTGAAATACTTCTGCTTATAATATTCATAAGTTATAACAATTCATTTTGAAATTGTTTATATGTTGGATGTTGATATGTGATTTCTTATTATTCTTTGTTTGTAGGCCTATGAAAAAGGCTTTAGAATAAAACCGAAACCTTGGCAACGAGAGTTTGATTTTTGAACTTAGAAAACTGACTGAATCCCGATTGGAGAACACACCTATCAAATCTATAGTTAAAATGAAAAAAATGTGTTTTATTGTTGTAGAAACCTCTTTGGCCTGTTTCGTGAATTTTGAAGCAGCTTTTACATCAAGTAAAAGTACTTTACTTTCAAGCATTATTACGTGCTTCAGAAAGCTGTAAATTTAGCCTAAATATATAAATGACCTAATCCATAAACTATAGAATGGTTCAAAACAATTTAACAGAAGAATTATTTTTAAATCATTAGTTGTGCAATCCGTAATTGTGTGGTATTTACTCATTCTGAGGTAAAATTTATAAACCAACAAAAGTCTCCATACAAGTGATGATGAACACAAAGTGTTCGAAACGCGTTGAATAAAACTTCATTTGTGTGGAGACTTTTGTTGGTTTATCCATTTTACCTCAGAATGAGAAGAATTATTTGTGTAAGGATTGGATCATACAAATCAAAAATTGCCATTTTTCAATGATAACTTTATGAGGTGTAATATTACACTACTCCTCTGCTATTTTGTTTTGGATAACTTAATAGGTAATATAAAATTCAGGAATACAATCCGCAAGAATATGGAGATAGTCTTAATACTATAGGAAGTGTAATTGTTGATTAGACAGCTTTAAAGTTAGTGTATTTTGTTCTTTAATTGGTTTGAAGATGATTATTAGAGATTAATGTGGATATTAATACTAATAATGAGTATTTATAGCATTCTGAACAAGAAAAAAAGCAGGCATCAAAGAAGTTGTCATTGACAATAGTAATATAGATATCTGAGGGGTATACAACATTCCATTTACATTGACAATACTAATATAGATATCTGAGGGGTATACAACATTCCATTTTCATTGACAATACTAATATAGATATCTGAGGGGTATACAACATTCCATTTACATTGACAATACTAATATAGATATCTGAGGGGTATACTACATTCCATTTACATTGACAATACTAATATAGATATCTGAGAGACATACAACATTCCATTTACATTGACAATACTAATATAGATATCTGAGAGACATACAACATTCCATTTACATTGACAATACTAATATAGATATCTGAGGGGCATACAACATTCCATTTACATTGACAATACTAATAGAGATATCTGAGAGACATACAACATTCCATTTACATTGACAATACTAATATAGATATCTGAGAGACATACAACATTCCATTTACATTGACAATACTAATATAGATATCTGAGGGGCATACAACATTCCATTTACATTGACAATACTAATATAGATATCTGAGGGGTATACAACATTCCATTTACATTGACAATACTAATATAGATATCTGAGAGACATACAACATTCCATTTACATTGACAATACTAATATAGATATCTGAGGGGCATACAACATTCCATTTACATTGACAATACTAATATAGATATCTGAGGGGCATACAACATTCCATTTACATTGACAATACTAATATAGATATCTGAGAGACATACAACATTTCATTTACATTGACAATACTAATATAGATATCTGAGAGACATACAACATTTCATTTACATTGACAATACTAATATAGATATCTGATGGGCACACAACTCTTATAATCTATTCAAATAAATGACTAAGCTAGAGAAACCATATAAAACATACATAGCATGAGGAAAAAACAATGTTCTGCTGTAAGAGAATAAATTTATTGCAAAATATGGTGAAAAAGCTGAAGAACTAAATGTTTAGCGCAACAAGACTACAGTTATTGCTGTTACTTGTTACAGTTATATTCACCGACCTTAAGATAAAAATGGTCCCTAAATTAGTCTTAAGAAATTACAATGACAAGTGATAGTAGTACGTAGTACCAACAGTAGGACCAAATATAATTTAAAGCTCTGTGAGAGAGCGGAAAAGGAAAGGTAAAGGACAAAATAAACGTGCAAATTTTATTCCAAGCAATTATAAAATAAGCAACTCCGTTATTTTTCGGCCGTTAATCAATTTTCAGCTAATTGAAATCTAAATACACAATACATATTCCTAAATGAATAACAGAATTAACTGAATGACATGAACTAATATTTGGTTAATTTAAATAACCAGTTTTGAGTTGAGATATTTTTAAAAAAAAAATATAAAACCTTTTGGTGGTAAATATTATATTTTCCATACAAAAAAAATAGCATAATGAAAAATAAATGCCTATAGTTCAATGATGGATATCAATTTTGCTCAGATATCGATTGCATTCGCTTAGTTCATTAAAGAGTCTGTAAATTTTTAATTATTTCCTGTTTTAAATTTATATTAAAGTAGGGTGAAAAAAAATTGTTCACCTTGCTGCAAAAGTTTGAATTACTCATTGTTATTGGAAAGGTGAAAAGTGGTTTCATAAAGTAAAAGCCTGTGAAAGACTGCAGGCATTTTTGCACGGATAACCTAGAACGAGTCTCAATTCAGAAAGGGAAAAAAAAATTGCTTTTCGTTCTTCAAGAGCTAAAATTTTGTTAAGAAAAATCAACCTATATCGGATAACTTATTTTGCCGTAATGGGCTGAAAGAAAAAAAAATATTTCCTACTTTTTTTTTCTCGTGCAGTTAATGAGTATGAAAAGAAAAGGACATATACCAACCCAAGATAACTACAATGTTACAATATTACATTTTCATCTTTTATTTTGAACCAGTGAAAGTTCAATATACAAAGCAACCAATGTTACCAAACTTTGTGAGGATTGTCTGGTCAAAAACTCAACTCTGTGTTTCCTTTTTTGAAAATTTATATTATAATTTAGAAATAAATATAAAGTTGTTTCCTTTGAATACAATGGTTTGTAACACGATCAATATATCTAAAGAACATAAAAAATAATTTGGAGGTATATCTTTTTCATAAAGAAGAACTATCCAAGCAATTCTAAAAAAAGAAAAAGAAAACGGAAGATAAATCATTTGTTGCCTTGCAATCATCATAAGTAAAAACTTCTGGAGGAAAATCGGGTTTTCAGCAAGTGAACAGTAAAGTATATTTTTCGTTTTCTAATGTTTATCAAAAACATTTTTGTTTTCTATCAATAATATTACCTAAATGAAAGATATCCATCAATGTCTTTGTTGCTCAGGGCTGTGGCACATAAATCTGTAGTACCACTATTGTTGATTACAAAGTACTAGAATTTATTATTTCAAAATGCGTAAACCTCAAAATATATATTATTAACTTTTTTTTTTTTGATTCTTCTGATTTGGTTAACCCTCAAATGAGGAAGTTTATTTATCACCTCTTCGTTTATAGGGATTACAGGTATACATTTGCAATGAATATAATATTAATGAAAATAATTCCAATATAAAATAAATGATTACAATATCTTTGCACCTTATAAGAACTAAACGAAGGAACCGCTATGCTGGGAAGG
Source organism: Hermatobates lingyangjiaoensis (assembly GCA_026182355.1). Taxonomy (NCBI): domain Eukaryota; kingdom Metazoa; phylum Arthropoda; class Insecta; order Hemiptera; family Hermatobatidae; genus Hermatobates; species Hermatobates lingyangjiaoensis. The sequence goes on along the minus strand of JAPFBL010000033.1, from coordinate 1,592,927 downwards.
ACAAATTATCTTTAGGTACAATAGTAATTGATTATGTACCATATATAAAAAATGTGTTTGCTTAGACTCCCACATATTTATAACTATATCACAATTCTAATGTAGTGCAAGCAGTTATTATGTGGTATTTACTCATTGTAGGGTAAAAATCTAATGAAATGGTCTCCACATATAAAAATTTAATGCCTGAGGAAGAACACTACGTGTTCGAAACGGTTTATATAATTAAATTTTTATATGTGGAGACCATTTCATTAGATTTTTACCCTACAATATATCACAATTTTTAGGTTAGGTGGCGTGAGACCCACAATCGAATATAAACGGTCCGAAATTTTGGTCGACTCAAGTATATTTAGAGTACGGATGTTTAATGAGTACGTGACATTGTACCTGCTGAGAACCAACAGTTTAAAGTCCTCTCTAAGGGACCATGTGCTCAAATTTATTCACCTCCCACGTGAATAAATAGAGCACCAGAGTGGGCGTTGAGCCCCCGACCCAACAGTCCAGAAGCGAGAACGTTCTGACTGAGCTAACCTGGTCCCGTATATAAACTTTTCTAAATGGTTGTAAAAAATCAATTGATATAATCATGTTAACTTAACTATAATCTGTTATGTCTTGTTACTTTGTAACCAAATTTATCCCGTTAGATTTTTGGATTATCATTATCAAAATCATATTTTAAAATATGATAATCAAAGATTGATGGACATGAACTAAATTGCATTTATAATTCTAATGTCGAAATACTAAAACAAACGATGTTAATATTTTAACATTCAACACAGGTTCAGTGAAATATTTTGTTTTCTCTCGATTCACTTAAAAGTATATCTATTCGAAGGGAAGGTTATATAAGCTATTTTCTTTTTTATTCAACAATAATCTCTTTTCCATCATGAACTGGATACTTTAATGTAAACAGGGTGTGAGAGTTAACTTGATGGGATGATATTCGGCAATTTCCGTCCAACATTTCGGCAATCTCCGGCTACTCGACTCGGAGCAACAGTTCAACCCGTGAGCTCGGCTTGATATCTTCACAATCCTTTTGCACCGTGAGTAATTATATTGCATTTTATTTATCTAAAAAAAAAAAATAAATTATAGAATAAAAAGTACAATTCTGGACTCTTGTAATGCTTAATTTAATCAAGATTTCTTATATAAATTACAAATATAAACTTTAAAAAAAAACAAATAAAATAATCACACGTCATTATTTTAGTTCATATCTCGATCGCTTATAACAATTTTAAAAATAAAAAAAAAATCAGTATATCTGAAATATAAATGAAAATCATACCAAAAATTTCTAAAGTAAACCAAAAAAATTACAGAAAATTTTTTTCTATATGATACATATTATACCAAATTTCAAGTTATTATACCAAGTGTGTTTAAAGATTAATTTGCATATAACATTACTCAATGACTTTATATATATATTATATATATATAAGGCAAATGACATTCAAAAAATTTTTTCAATTTAATAATTAGTTTTTACGAAAAAACTAATTGACTATCTCCCATTTATTTATTGATAAGAGCAAATATTGCTGTCATGGTTCATATTATTGTCAATTTCTTCACATTTTGATTATTTCTTACTTCTTTAATGCCTTTCTTTATGGAAATATCACAATGCTACCATAGAATTAGGGTTGCTCCTTTATACTAGATATTGCAATAACTCTCTGCAGAAAGAGTAGGGTATATTGGAAATATAATTTTTCTTTCTTTGTCATTGTGTTATATATTTTTATATAGATTGTCTAGATTATTTTTCTTCATTTTTTGCGTTATATAATTCTAATAAATATTTATTGGAAAAAATGTTTAAGTCTACTGAAAAAAATGATTATTTTTGCTCTATTTAAATTGAATTTAAAGACAAATAATATATATATATATATATATATATATATATATATATATATATTACAAACTGTTATCTGATAAAAAAGTTAATTATAAAGTGAATTATGTGTTCCCATTTATGAGGAGCAATATTTTATATTATATCAGAAACATGAAATATTGAACTAAGGGAAGATCTGTGCTAAAAGTACATTAAACTTTTCTATTAAATATAGTAATTACATAACACATCATTTATTATATCATAAGAAAATAAAATAAATATATGGTTGAGCCTTTTAATTTATTAGTTTCACTTAAATTTTTTTCGCAATTTTAGAAAAACTACAAATATGTTGAATAACTAATATATCTATTTAATAACCGAGCATAAGTTTAATGGTAATAAAGGCTGCACTTGAATTATTATTCACTTCTAAATATTTTAAATAAATGACTTTGTAATTACCATCCATAATTCATTGTACGGGTTTTTTATCAGTTCAGCTGGTAGGCTGATGCAATGGACCAAATAAACCATAGATCTTTCCAACTTTGTAGTCATTAATTCTTGTACAATCACTGTAATTATTTATTTTATTATTTAAATTATATAATTTAAAAATACAAATTGTTTGTATATATAGATTTATGATCAAATCACAATATGAAACGGGGAAGAAAGTAATGACTAACATTTCAAAGGAATTTGTTTTTCGCAATTTCTCTATGTATGTCTAGATAATTACTTAGTGTTGAATATATTTAATTATGTATTTGTAGTCTAAAGAAATATGGTTATTTGTACAATGGATTGACTCAAAACAAAAACAAATAAATCATTTTTGTATTGTTCTTATCTTCGTAAATGTAGCTGCGTAAGGATTTTTATATATTTTTTTTTTCTTCCTCTTGGTTTGGTCTATACAGATCAATACAGAAATTAATTATGTAACATGAAAATAATATCTGTGACTATGCAGATAATATATTTGACCCTGAAGAAATCTTCAGGGTCATATATAACAAGTAAATGCAACGTATGTTACTAAATATATAACGCATACAACCTTATTATTTTTTTTATTTATTTTTCATTGAAGGTGATTATAGCACTGCGTCTTAAAAGCTATTGTGTTCCCCCCCCCCCCTTTCTGTACTACAGTACCCCAGTTAGCTTTAGCACCTCCGTGAATCTTAGAAATTTTGTTGGCTTCAATCGTAAAAGTTGGACTAAATGTTCTAGTTTTCTTGTGTGTCTCGAAGCACCTGACTTGACAGTCAGCCAGCAGGTGCAACGGTTTCTCTTCCTTGCAGAATCTGTACAAACCCTCATTGATATTGCCCATTTTTTGCAGATGAACATTAATTTTGCAGTGATACATTACAAATCCGGTTAAAATCCTTAGATTATTCGTACTCCTTTCCATACAAATATTTGATATTCTCAAACTTATTGAGAACTTATCTTTGACTTTCTGTGTCCTTGAAGAGAATCCCAGTATGCTTCCTGTTTTCTCTATCCTCTTTCCTAAGGCGTTCTTGTGTAGTGTGCTGTCCTATACCACAATATGGTTCTGGTCTAATATGCGGTTTCCGAGCACTTTAACTTGAAAGTTTGTCTGCTCGTTTATTTCCCTCTACTCCTGCATGTTCTGATAGCCAATAGAAAAAGTTCCTGTTCCTCATACCTAGGAGATCGATTAATTTTGCAGTTATGGACTATCATTGAGTTGATAACATTTCATCTCAATGTTTTTATTGCTGCTTGACTATCAGACATAATTGCTATATGTTTTTTCTTATATATTATTTATATATATTAAATTATGCACATCTTTCAATGGAATAGATCTCAACTTGAAACATACTGGTGTACATGCTCATAGATTCGGAGTATTTTGTCTTTGTCCCAAATGCTCCAGCTCCTGTACCTTCCGTTGTCCCTGATCCATCTGCATACCATCGGATCACATTTCCTCCAACTTCCTCTTAATTTCATTTTCTAACTCCTTCTTCTGTACCAGGGTATTTTGGAAATTCTTTTGGAATTCAATTACTTTAACCATACCATCCCTTGGTGATATGAGTACCGGATGTTCTTTCTCAATAGCGTGTTTATCCTCCCATCGTATTTATAAAACTTTATATAACATATAACGTTTAAAATATACAATCTTTTTATTTACTGTAATTTTTTTTGTATTAATGTAGGTCTAATGATGTCTGCTAATATAAAAGAAATGTTGACTTACTGGAGTTTTACTCTTTGACGTTGGACCAAAACTTCGATGAAGTAAGAAAAATAATATTACATACTTGTGGTCGAGATAAGAAAACATGAAATAAAATGAATATTGCTAATATTTGTAGGCATTACCTTTTTACTTATTAGTTACCTCAATTTCTCTATGTATTTGTGCGCAAATACAGAAACTTTATAACATCCGCGAATTTTTTTGAATTAACACTCTTAAATCACATTTTTTTCGGTTATTTTTAATATAATATAAAATATATTAGCTCAATAAACTAGAGGCAGATACCATTTTCAGAAATCAATCAGAAAATGGATTAAAATTATAATAACTGTAAAAATTAAAATTAATTTTAAATAATTTAATTAAAATTTACAAAATTCACAGACATGTTTATTTTGAAAATATACAGGTTTACCAAGTAGGTATTGTTAGTTGATTATTATTTTATTTGAATATATGAATACCTTGCGTATTTGAGCTTATTGACAAGGTGTTTCCCAGAATTCAAGATGTACTATCTATTCAGAATTAATGGCTTTGTTATCGAGCAATTCTCAACCCTTACTATGAACAGGCAGGAAAAATCAACAAACAAGTTCTTACGCTAAATCAAGCCAAAGAATGACCTTACAAATCAGTAAAGAGAGTGATTAGTGATGAGGAAGCAGTTCATTATTGAACTGAATTTTTTGCCTCTATGGCTGCTCATGAGTGCTCTGCACAGATATGCCATAGAGGCGGTCATTATGACTGGGTGTTGTACTGAGGAGTTTACGTGCACACTACGCATACCATTGATTCCGAGCTACTATCTGTTTCCATTCAAACGATTCCAATGTTCCGTCAGCGTCTGTTTTACAATGACGATAGCTAAGTCGGAAGGGGAGACTCTATCTACTCCTGAAATTGAAGTGAGTGAGACCAATTTTTTCTCACATGGTTAACTGTAGTTTGCTTTTTAAAGAGTCAGAGGTACCAAGTTTTTATTCTTCCATGTACCTGAAGAACAGACTGCTAATGTGGTGTTTACAGAGAAGGGCTGTGCAGTCGGACCTCTTATGGCCGACTCCGACTCCAACTCCTCTATTATTGAACATCCAACTCCGATCCCGACTCCGACTCCAGTTTCGACTCCACCTGTTGTTTTTATTATTAAATAACAGATGACAGGTGGATAATAATAATTAGTTCTTTGTATTAATAATGATGTTATAATTAGCAATTTGTAAAAAGAATTGTAAAATTTCAATTACCGCAAAGAGCAATAAAACTATAATAACTGAACATTCAGCCTGGAGTAATGGATCACCTGCTATACTTGTCAGATTTGTTTACATTTATTTGCATTGACAGAAATTTTTTAACAGAATATACTGAAACAAAATTGATGATTAGAGATTTAATGAAATAATTTCAAATGATTTAAAGCCTTAATATGAGATGGAAGTACAATAAAATTTTACATTTAATAAGTCTGTGCCAATCAAGCCTATAATTTCTATGCTTTCCATGGTATGATGGATTTGTCTAACAAAATACTCTATGTGTTGCACCCTTGAACAACACTTTATATTGGATGCATATGTTCTCATATTTTCGAATGGTATTATCTTTGGGTAACATTGTTGTATAAGGAATGGACTCTGTGACACTGTGAAAATAATAATAATAACATGTAAAGTATTGTAATCGTGAAAAAATTTGATCTCGTGATTTTGACAGAATTACATGTTCTGAGGTCCCAGAAGTCGTATTATGAAGTTTTTTCGATGATGTCTGTGAATGTATGGGTAGGTTAGTGAGTATGTATTCAAAGTTTGTGGTTACGCCACGGTCCAGAATCTTTGATGAATCCAATTGATATTTTACAAAAACGTGTGTCTCATAGTGTAGATGTATTCTATTGTTTGGAAGCAATTATGGATGACGGGAAAGTTATTTTTTTTGCCAAAAACATGTTTTTAGACTTCATTTTTTCTTCTAAACTAATAATTCTAGAGTTAAGGAAATGAAATTGGCATTATCTTTTATCAATAAAAGAAAAATATCTTCAGTTTTTTAAAACAACGGAAGACATTGTTTTCAATAAAATGTAATTATTTGACTGATAATTCAATCTGAAAGCTTGTGAGAGTGATAAAAGTCACACCGTTTAACGAATCAAAATGAAACTAAACCTATAAATAGAATTTTATGTGAAGGATGAGTTGAGATAGTTTTTTCTAAAAATTACGTTATTTAAAGGGCCGATAAAGTACATTTTCTATTTTCAGAAAAACTTTCTTTACGTTAATCGGGTCATTAAAGAACCATGGCATTTTGACGAAAAATTGAACAAAAATTTATCATTTTTTTAAAAAAAGTCATGAAATTTCAAGTAAGTTAAAGAGCATTAAAGATATAAAAACTGAATGTTTATCCAGGACTAATGGTTTACTTGCTATACTTTTATTTGTTTACATTTATTTAGATTGTTTATATTGACGTTATTTTTTTGTGAATCCAATTGAATAAAATTGATGTTTAGAGGTTTTATGAAAAATTTTTAAATAATTTAATATTTAATATGAGATGTTAAAGAATAAAGTTCTTATTTGTAAAAAATCATATCCAGTCAAACATATAATATCTGGTGCTTTCCATGTTATGATGGATTTGTCGACAGAATGCTCTAACAATCTATATGTTGCACTCTTGAATAAAACATAATATCAGATGTAGATTTTCTTTTGTTTATGAATCATATTATCTTTGGGAAATATTTAATAGTAAGGAATGGATTTTTCATTTTATAGAAGAGCGCTATGTTGTTAACTATATCGAGTTTTTTCACTATTCTGGTCAAACAGTTCATATTTATTCCTTTTAAAAATTTCACGCTTCCAGATATTTTAAATTAAACGGAAAGCCAGTTTTGAGTTTGATTTGAGTGTGTGAAACTGATTAATTTCTTAAATATTTTCCCCTCAATTTATATTTATAGCAACTCCTTAAAAGAGTACGTCACGCAGGCAATGCTAACACTCACTTCAGTAAATTGAATTTTTATGACAATGGAAAAGCCAAGTGACTTTATAAAAAAAGTTAGCATGAAATAAAATTGGGAGTATGATAACTTGATAAAATATCAAAATATTTAAAACAATTAAAAATTAAAAGCGTTCTTTGAAAAGTAATACATTTATCCTATGTATATTCTCGAAATCGCAAATTGGTAAAACCCTCTCAGAGACTCCTATGTGAAAATAAAAAAAGAATGGTTAAATTCATTTCAAAGAAACATGAAATTAATTTATCGGTATTCTTGATACGCATGGTCTCCCAATTATTTTTACAACAATATTACAAAATATTCCATAGACACAATATATATACTAAGATATGTATATAAATATATATGATTTTGAAGTTTTATTTTATCTTCATTAATTTTCAAACTTCTTACATTAACAAAAATGTCTTTAAATGATATGTATACTGCTGTTATTATTGCTTTATTGTTATATCTGGTATGCAGAATAGGAATAGAAATATATTAAGCAGTTTGTTATTACAATTTATTTATAAGCTTAAATAATGATATTTTCCCGCATTGATATTTTTAATAGTGATAATAATCAATTACAATGAGTTTTAGAGAATAAGATGCAATGGTTTTGGGCACTACTATATTAAATAAACAGATTGGACTTTAAATAGTGATATAAAGAACAGAATTTTTATTAATTTGTGAAAAAATAATGAAAACAATTTTCAAATTTTTAGAAATACAAAACCGAAATTTTTTTCAATAAAATGTAAAAATTTTAACTTATGATTGAATGTGAAATTTTTTGAGTATACACAAATTATTATATTGTAAACCAGTTTGACATTTTTAAACTTATAGTAATATTAAGTGTAGGCCTCTCCAATTTATTTTTTTGTTAAATGTTTCTGACATTTTTTAACAAACTAGAAACCAAAATAATTCTCCAAACGAAAACTTTGATTTAATTATTCAATGTTGAGGTGGTCAGATAAGCAACATTAAATGTAACAGATCCACAGGCCATATAATGTTTCAGATAGCCATGAATGAGGTCCACTGGCTTTGGGAACAAAAGTCATCTCCTGTAAGAGATTGTTTTGTAATATCACTTTTTTTTCTTTCTCTTTACAAAATTTGTATTGCTGCTTTGGTAATAACAAGCGTATTATATGTTTCAGTGGTTCAATCACTATCTGTAATACCACCAGGAATGAAAGACTAATAAGCATCTCCTATTTAGGCATTTATATTATGCCTAAATAGGGCATTATATAATCAAGAAGTTTGATATTATATTTACCTACAGTAAATTTGAGAGTAGGCTACTCCAGATTTTTAATTATTAATCTTCTGAAACATTGAACAGGGAAGGCCAGAAATTTTGTATTAAATGAAACATTTTGTGTTGCACAATCAAAAGTCTAATGTCATTCTTCAAAGGGATAAATTCTACTCGGACTAATTAATCGTGTTTTACCATTTTATCTCTTTTTTTATGTTTCCGAGAAATAAAGAAGTGAGGAGATGGAGTCAGCTGATTTCTCCTAACTCCGACTCCTCAAATTCGAAAATGTGCCTGACTCCGACTCCACAGCCCAGAATATAGAGACATTCCCTTAACACTGTATTAGTAATGATATTTTCTACTATTCTATAATCTGTAATGATATTTTGGAATACCATTTATAATCAAATTCTTGATTACGTCAAAGACTAGTACGTTTCCTAGTCAGGAAAAAAAGTTAATTTACTTTATTTGAATAGTTTATTTGCTTACAAAAAAATTATTTTGTCTATTATTTAATGTAGAATATACTGTATGTTGGAAATGAGTGGAAAGCAATATTGTCAAAGAAATGCATAATCTGTATTCTGGAGAATAGATATTAAAAATAGAAGATTTAAAAAATGACTACTAGGGTACTGACTATTGATTACTGATATATATTAAGAAAATGTAGGTATTTGTTAATGGTGGATTTTTCCTTTGGGATGTTTCTGGGTAGCTCACCAGTGTCTAACCATTGTACTAAACATTTTCTAGTCGTAGAGTATGTCGTAGAGAGTCCACTTTTTATCACAGATTATGGTCCGATGTAAAAAAGGATATTCTTGATTTTGAAAAAGCAATAAAGGCAAAACCTCGAAATGTGACAACTTCTGCCGATCGTTTAAATCGTGGAGCATTCACTTTTTGAGCTTTTTGACATTTCTAATACGTTCTAAACCATCAACAACCTCATGTGTGCTCACATCCAGTTCTTTCGTCATCCTATGTATCGTTTGTGATGAGTCAGTTTCCACCAGTGTCCTCAAATTCTCGACCTGGATTAGTCTAGATAGATCATTTTGGAGCTCATCTTCAAGGCTAAAATTTTCGGAATGAAATCTGATAAACCAACGTGGAATACTGCGTTGATTAATACTACCATTGCCAAATGCATGGTTAACTTTTCGTGCTGTTTCAATTTTCGCTTTGGTTCAATTTCACATTGTTGTGAGAAATAACTGAAAATCACTTAATGACTTCATATAGTACTAGCTTTAAAAGAATAAAAAGCATTAAAATTATAAAAAAAGGAATAATATAATTGTCTAGAGTACAAAATTTTCTGTTTATCAATATATTTGACGACACAGTAGAACAAATCTTTATTGAACTATAGAACCACAAAATTACATAACATTAAAAAGGACAAAAGTTTTGAAGCGAACCACATTAATAATATGAAGCAATAAATGAATTTGAAACTTAATTCTCATTCCTTCACACCTTCTTTTCTGTTTCATTTTAAATATTCTGTTTATCTCGTCATTGGTCATTTCTTTCTATCTCTGCATCTCCCTCCAACGCCTCACCACTACTATCCCCTTGCTTTATCACCTTATCATCCCGTTATCACTTATCTCCTCCTTCCCTTCTTCTTTCGTTTTCTTCACTCACCCTTTCAATCAGGTCTTATATATAATTTTTGGGGCCAGACTAGCTCAGTGGTTACGTGCACACCTCTGAACTGATAAGACCGGGGTTCAATCCTCACCTGGCCCTCGATTTATTCACGCGGAAGGTGAATAAATCTGAGCACCTCGTCCCTCGGAGAAGGACGTTAAACCGTCGGCCCCGAGCCTGTACGATGTCAGGTACTTGTTAAAGATCCCTACTCTAAATACATTTGAGTTAGGCAAAATTTAGGACTCCCACTGTAGAATTAATCTTCATTGTGTGGTATCACAAAGGGCCAATGCTTGGCCTACGTGTGTTCCCTTGTGGGACTGCCACTGCAACCTAACCTAACCTAACGTATATATAATTTTTATTTGTTTGCTATCCATTTGTTTTTAAATTTTAATTGTGATAATTTTTTTAAAATTCATGTATTTATAGAATACAAAATACAGATTAAAACTAAATTGGAACTGAATACACTCCTTGGAACTAAATTTAATTAACTTATTAATTTCAATTTAGATAATGTAATAATTAATAATAAAAGAATTATTAATTAAATCAATTAATTTATAATTACTTGAACCATAAATATCATAGATATTTTCCTAAATCATGAGTGACTTTACTAAATAACATGATCACTAAAATCATAAATTTATCGTTATGCTTGGTAGGATTTATAAATACATTTCTATAGATATAATTGAAGAGAATATAGAAGACATACTGGTGAAAACAAAATACCTTAAATATTATATTAATAAAATAATGGTAGAGTAATTATAGAAGCTGTAAAGGTAATGATGTAAACTACATACATTAAGTAGTATAGTAAAATGTATAATAGTAGTGTAATTCTAAAAATCTGCGTAGAGATAATGTGTATACAAAATACTTTAATTAGTATAATAATATATAATGGTGGAATAATTGTAGCAACTGTGTGAGAATAATGATGTAAACAAAATTGTCAAATAGTATAGTAATAGTATAATAATTTTAATAATTGAAAAAAATGTGTTTGGATAATGTTGTACGCAAAATACCTTAAATAATATAGTAATAGTTTAATAGTACAGTAATTAAAGAAACTATGTAAGGTTGATGATGTGTAAAAAATACTTAATTAAGATAATAATATTATAATTATACAGTAATTGAGGAAACTGTGTAAGAGAAAATGATATATGCAAAATAACTAACTTATTATTTAATGGAATTCATTATTTGTGGATATTCATACGAGATTATAACTTATGCAGTTAATAAAACAGCAATGGTTTAATAATCGGACTACTAATGATTCAAAACAAATATTTTAGATAATCTAATGATTAACTTTAGAGAAGTTAAATATTGATACGTTTTAAAGCACATTAGTAAATATCTCTGCATTTTCTTGGATAACAGAATTATTTGTTTCTGAATATTCTTCTTTTTTTTTTCTGAATAATGCTACATTTTCTTTTAGTATGTATTTAAATGTTAAATTATGATATAGAGGAGAGAAAAATGAACTGAAAGGGTGATATTTTTTGATGTTTATCCGAAAAGTTTATCTAGGGTGAAGCCACTATCGTCCTCTCCCAAGGGAGATAGTCCCTTTGGCACAGTAAATAACTCAAGGATGGTACGTTTTTTGTTCGTAATAATTATACTTTGCACTATAATATTTAACTAATGTCATTTATTTAGTTTAAAAATCTTATAAAAAAGCGATAACATTACTAGTAATTATACAAAGAAACTATAAATTCATTTCTGAATTAACTATTCCAAAGTTATGGTAATATTACTTTTGACTGTTGGATAATTTATTGATTCTGCGACATTTTCTGGACGGTGTACTATAATTTTCCAGTCATACATGTATTAGTGTCTTCTGTAAATTTACCCTATGCATTACGGTCTACTGAAATATCCGAAAAAGCTTGTGTAAGGTAAGATGTTTGATTATAACCTGGAATACGCACCAAAAAAACAATAAGATTTATGTTTATAAATATACATACATACACTGTTTTTCCTTATCGTGGTTTTTTCTAGCGTCTAATACTTCTCAATAAATACCTTTTAGTAAATATTTCCTATATATTTGTAGAATTCTCAGAGCTACACGAATGCTAGACTAATTCTAGTCACAAATATTATATTTACTGTTAATTACATCTACCAATATATATATATATATATATATATATATATATATAATATTACACGATTTCTGATAAACACATAAAATAACAATCAACGATCAAACCGCCGTATGAAATGAAAAAAGAAAAAAATGACTATCTTTCAACCACAACAAGCGGTCTTCGTCAGAGCCAAAACTCTACTGACTTAGTCTTTCAGTTTTTTCAATTTTCAATTTCAATTTTTTTCCCATTTCATATTGTTGTTTATATATGTTATATATATATAATCGTAAATCTTATGATTTCATCCAAATATGAAGATTATTTCACCAATGTGATAAGGTAAATTACATAACATTAAGTAGAAATTAGTGGGAACACAGTTCTTTTTATAGTTGTACTACAATTCGAAAAGGATTCATTAGATGCTGATAAGGTGATACAAATATTTAGGTAACCTAAATCTACTGTATTACTGCCAAAAACGCTAAGGTGATGAATTATTGAATTCAGCTCTATATGATCTCAGGAAAAAAAGATTTGTTCCGAGGTATGATATATTATTCGTTGTTAAATAACAAAGCATACTATTTTCCATTTATATTTCTTATATGAGTGCAGAAAAAAAAATATAAACTAAAATACAATTATTTTAATTTTAAATTAATTGTTAAGAAATGAGTGAATATAGATTGTACCCAATCATGAAGTAAAATATAAGAGTTCAATTTAATGAATAAAAAAAATATAATATTTCTTTTAAGTTATGATTTCGGTTTAGTTGATGGCTGAGTTTTGCATTTTGGTCTGTTAAATATGAGATGATATTTTTTTTTTGTTATTTAAAAGAAAGAAACATTTTTAAATTTCGTCCGTCTCCGCACTCTATTTGTAACTTTTTTCTTTGTCGTGTTGGTAGACTACTTACGATGATATATTCAAAGTTTTGACGATATAGCATGTGTTGTCTTATGTGAAAGGCTAGGCAAAGTTAAGCACGATAGTGGAGTGTTTGCACGATCGGCGATTTTTTGCTGTTTAAGATAATAGTAATGGAGGGAATCGATAGCAACGAAAGAAGCAAACTTATGTATCATATTCATTCCTACTTACCTTTATATGGCTAAGCTCACTAGGGTAAGGTATTTGAAAATTTATGCGAGACGTGTTTTCAAGTCGATTTGCATACAAAACCATTACAAATCCTGCAAAAGCGGAAAATCTAAATAAACTACCTTTGAGATTTTAAAATATTGGTGCTGCAGAATAGAAAATTTCTCTACATGAAATGGAATTTACTTGTTTTCAGTGTAAAATAAAATCTTAAAATATTTTTTTGACATCTTATATCCAATATATGTTAATTTGTTATCATTTTTCATAACTTTCAGTGAGGCAAAAAATGTTTCTGTTTTTGCATTAGTTGTTTTGAGTCATGATGTCATGTAATAAGAACCATGGTAGTCATAAAATCTGGTATAACTAAGTGTATTTATAAATTATAAATAAGTAGATATTTACTGTAAACTATCTTTATTAACCTTATAAAAATATATAATTGGCAAAAGCCGAAATTCACTCAGGAAGATATGCACGCAGATACTACACACACACATGCACACCCAACCACACACAACACACACACACACACACACACACACACATATATATATATATTAGTATAAATAGGGAGCAGACCTTCTTTTATACATATTGTGTTGAACTGAATTTTAAGACGATTTAAAATTAGCAAGGAAATATGTTTAATTAAGGCAATTCAGTTCAATACAATATATATATATATACAAGATTTCACATAAACATCTGAAATAACAATCAATAATCAAAACACAATATGAAATGAAAATAAAAAGACTAAGATCATTCAACTGTAACAAGCTATTGAAAGATCATAGTTTTTTTTTCTCATTTATATATAAATATATGTAAATATTTTCTTTATATGTGTAGATTAAAGATATACATTTGTGTTTTTTCTGAACATATATATTAGCTTAAACTGGTTAACGATGGTAAGGTGACTCGAGTGTTCTTTCTTCTTTTCCTCGTACTGCTTTCCTGAATACGGCAAGACAGTTAAAATGATCAAGAACGACGTTACGAACGATATCAAGGAGCGATGTTGTTTCTTGCAGTACCAAGAGAAGAGTGGCGTAGAAGAGGGAAAGCAGGCAAGTGGTGGGGTATGGAGTGTGGCGGTTTCAATCTGACAAAGACCGCTTGTTAAGGTAGAATGATATTATTATTTTTTCTCATTTCCCATTGTGGTCGGAACACTGATATATATATATATCCGTTGGAGATGGGTCTCCAACCGTCTCTGAACCAGTGTGCTTGGTTTCCCTCCCTTATTTCTCCTGAAAACGGTTCAAACCGAAAATTAGAGACTGTAAGTGTTTCTTTTGATTTCTCTATGTTCCTTTGTCTATATTGAACTATATATATATATATATATATATATATATACACATATATGATCAAACCATAAAATGAAAAGGGAAAAAAGGCTAAAAACTTTCAACCGTAACAACCGGTCTTCCTACGAGTCAAAAACTCAACTGTAAACCAACAAAAACCAGTTGGGTTTTTGACTCTGACAAAGACCACTCTTTACGGTTGAAAGATAATAGCCATTTTTCCCTTTTCATTTTGTGGTTTGATTATTGGTTGTTATTTCACGTCTTTATGTGAAATATATATATACCTATATGAGTGTGTGTGTATGTGTGTGTGTTTGTGTGAATGCGTATGCGTCGTGTGTGTATTAGAGTATTCATCTGACGTTCGATTGTTCTAATTTATGACCCAGTAAAATTTTAGTTTTAATAACTGGTTTGGTTCAGGTGAAGTTTGGTGGAGTCATTCATCCTTTGTTCTGACAGTTGGTCAGGTCTCTCTTGCTCTAAAAAAATCCATAAATCTAGTGCACCTTGTTTTTATATTTCTGAACCGCGGTTCTTACATACTAAATCTAACTTTGTAACTGTGACTTTCTGAGTGAGTGTGAACTATGTAACTGTTTTACCAGGATGACAAGGTGACTTTCAGAGGAGTTGCACTGAATTTATGGGCTTTATTAGAGGTAAAAATAACTGCACCCTAGGGACCCGTGAGTCTCATATAACTTCACCTGGATCAAACCATTGAATATAACAAACACTTCGTCTAGTCATTAACTGGGCAATGAGTTATCTGGACACTAATAATGTTTCAGTATATTGTTATACATGGAGCCAAGGTATATTACTATAACAGCAATAGATATCATACAATCAACCCACAATCAATATCATACAATCATACAGTAAAGTAACCCACAAAAAATATCAATAAAGTGTAATAATGATACGTTCCTATACAGCGGAGTTAACACCTGCATTTAGTTATTATGCTTACTTACTTACTAGCCAACGTCCTACTCCCAGTTGTTGAACCATCAGATGGCTCACTGACCATTATAAGGATCATTTCGTCTTCTCCTTCATATGTTGGGTTTTGTGGAGATCTCGTATGAGATATTTTCTCTTGTCAGCACTCCCTCAGTATATACAAAAACTGGCAATAGGTCATTAGTCTCACTGTATAGTTAGATCTCATTTCTACTGCTTTTGGTGGATGTTGGTTGTTGGAGATAAAACGACGATTGATGAAAATAACTTGGTTCATCAGGTCCTGATCTTGTGAAATCTCCCGCTGGTATCATGATTATTCGTATTTGCATTAGCTATTTCTGCAACATGTTTCGACTGTTCAGGCAAAATTCTTATGTAGTTGTGGTCCCAGACGATGTTCACAGTTTACTGAATTTTATATAAGTGGTCTGGATTTTATACAGGTATGGTTGGTTTATGACCAAATGACTTGAATATTGTTCCTTGTGATGAGATAGTGAAGGGGAGGGGGGGGGGGTCTTTGAAGTTGTAGGTTTCCAGGTCTAATGAAAGCCACGTGTTTAGACCATCACTTATATGAACACATTTTTCAGCATGTGAGAGCTCACACTTTCTCGGAAATAAGCAAGTGTCATGTTATATCAGCTTCTCTACTTGGAGGACCCTCAATCCATTATTGATTAGGGACATGATCCTATTGCTCTGGCCTCTCTAGTCAAAAATTTATCTTATTTGAATTTACTAGATTTTACTGTAATGATGTGAAGTAAGGAAATGAACGAAGTTCGCTCATTTTAACCAACCAGTCTCGTTAGAGTCACATGCATTTTAACTTAAATGATACTTTGACGAAGACAACTTATTTTGTTTAAATGTCCTTAGTACTACATTAAATGTTTTAATTCAGTTTAGACATATATATATATATATATATATTCGTTGAAATGCTGACCAATAGGAGAGTAGAGTTAGCAGGTCCATGCGTGCGGTCCCAGTTGCCCGCTGCTCAGAGAAGCCTTCGTTATTCGGCCAATGGTTATAGAGGCTGCACAGTCCCTCTGTGAATTATATATATATATTACATATGATAACATACAGCTTTTACATTCGCTGTCTCCTACTACAAGAAAATCCATCAGAAAACTGGAAATTCTTTCCAAAAAAATAACCAGATTGGAAATAGGCGAAAAATTCGTAAATATATATATATATATATATATATATATATATATATTAGTGTATATTGGCAGCAGATTCTCTTGTAAACATATTTTATTAAAGTAGACGGCAGCTTCCGCATTTACGACTTTTTTGCTCGTTTTTTCTAGTTTTCTTACTAGTTTTTTCTGGTAGGGAGTGATTTCATGGAGGAGTTGTCCCAGAGACATCAAAGAAATAATTTTGTAGCTTAATCAATAATATTATATTTTTATACTTACAAGCTTTCGATTTTCTCGGAAATCATCTTCAGGTATATAGATCAATATCTAACAGATTAAATTCACACAATAACAATTTTTCCAAAGGTTAAACAGACATTAAAAGGAATAAAATTTAGAGGTTAATAGAACTAGATGAACTTTGTGAAAAAACAAAACAAGTCCACTGTGACAAGTGTAAGGTTACAACTTGTCATTGATATTGCCTGGGGGTCCTGTCAATGTAGGCTTATTAAGTTTATAAGAACTATCGAAGTTCTTACAACTTGGTATTATGCCTATACAATTGGCCTGAATGTTCATAGAAGGTTGGACGTCCTTGATGTATAAGGCCTCGAGGATATGAAGGCGGCTGGTATTATTTTCTATTCTTAAGCTTGTTGTTCCTTTCTCTATTTGTGAAAAAACAAAACAAGTCCACTGTGACAAGTGTAAGGTTACAACTTGTCACAGTGGACTTGTGATAAGAAACAGATTTTCATATGACCCAAGCTTTTGATATAGTATTCTTAACATGATTCAAGATATATAATCAGTAAGTATATTTATACCCAGGGATCTGCTATTACAATTATATACTTTAAAAAAAAAAAAAAAACCAAAGTGAGAAGTTGAACCAGTGGGTTTTATTCTTTGCTCATGTGCATCGATTTCATTGTGTAATCTGTTACTAAATATGCTTGTTACGCATAATATGCGTAGTTGTATATTTGTAAATAAAGATGATAAAAAAAAGTATATTTATCAAAACAAAAATCATTTAAAAGTAAAAAAATAATATTTATTTCATCACATAAATAAATAAAACATAAATTCAAGTTGTATACACAATGAAATATATTAATAACAAACAAATCTTGTAAATTTAAATATTCAATTTATTTACCTAACATAAAATAATATTATTGGAAGGAATGTGTCTTTATAATATTACCTTAGAATAGCCATATTTTATCTGACATGTTCGATCAAGTTTTTTTCTAAAATAATTCATTTTTAACCTCTAATGTAATAGTTTATTATATATTTCTTACATTTATTTATAGTATATTTGCACCGTTGTCATCAGCAAGCACACAAGCCTCTAGGCTACTCTAGCTCCATGCATTTATTTTATTACCAGAGTTTATATTTCGCAAATATGAAATTTAAAAAAAATTTTTTTGTTACATTTATATATAATACATTGCACTGCTGTATTTGGCGAGCACGCAAGACTCTTGCTACCCTGGCTCCAATTTAGGGAATATAGTGATAATTTTCTTTTATTTAACATTTTTCAGGTAATAAATAATATATATTTAATTTCAGATCTTTATCTCTCCAAAAAAATGGGTGAACAAACAAAAAGATCACGAACTTTATGTTGGGAGTTCGTTGTATATAAATCATAGTGGGATCAGTTTAGCTCAGTAGTTTACGTACACTCCTCGTAAGTGATAGGTCCAGGGTTCAATGCCCACCTGGTCTTCAGTTTATTTACGTCGGGGGTGAATAAATCTGAGCTGATCGACCGTCAGAGAGGGTCGACGTTAAACCGTTAGTACCCAACCTGAACAATGTCAGGTATTCGTTAGAGAATCCTTCTTTAAATGCTCTTGAGTTCAGTATAATTTGGAACTCGCAATGCAGGACTCATAAGGTAATTTGGCTCACCCGTTAATAGAATGGGTGCGAAATAATAAATGAGCCCCAATTTCAATCCTTTAAAAGGTGAATGGGCCTATAAGTTTGGGTGTTGGAAAACAAACAATAACAAACATTACATATAATATTCTTTTTTATCTAGACTCATAATAAACACAAGTAGAACCTTCTTCTCATGACATTTTTTAAATTTTCTGTTTATATATATATATATATATATATATATATATATGTTTGTAAAATTTGGGAGCAGTGCGTCATTCAAACATATTTCGTTGAATAACTGACCGTATTTTACTGATGTCATTCTCTTTTCGAGGTTTCTGAACACCTTCTTCTTTCTTTCATCCAAACATTGGAGAATATTAACTAGGGTAGAACCGACATGTCGGTTATAAATATCTTCATAAGATTTCACGATGTCATAACCTCATATTTTTTTTGAATATTCGTGTCATATTTTCTATTGATCATCACTTCTTTTCCGTTCATATTAAACCAAACTTATCCAGAAGGATCTTAGCTTTTATCATTTTTATTTTTTCTATGAAAAAAAAAAGGTAATAACTACAGACTATTCCCTATGCCATCATAAGTAGTGTACTAATATCAATGATCGTACTAATGTCAATGATAAATTAACAAAAAAAATTCTCATAGTTATTCATAAAAAAAATATTAATATAGGAATGTTACCAACATATTGTTATCGAAAATCTTCAATAACAATAGACTTGATTGCCAGTTGTCACTTATTAGATGTGATTACGGTGATTTCACGTTTGTCATTACAAAACATTTTTTACGCATCATTAACTCAAAATCTTTAAGCCTAAAGGTCTATTATATATAAAATATTTTTTTCTCATGCTTCTCAAAATTACTTGTAGTATAAGTTAATACCCCATTTCAACTATATTACTTTTCTGACGTTCATTCTGCCTATATTTTCACTTCTATATATAAAATCACACCTACTTTGATGAGACATCCTATACTGTACGTAACTGCGTTGATTCTTTAAACTTCACCCAAGGTAATGATTTTGAGTTTTATTTGATTCCTTCAAAATTATCTTTAGTTATAATACTAACAACAACAGTTTTCTCACACAATCAGGGCAAAAACATGCTTATGGTCATTCCGACAAGTTTTCACGGAATGGCTTTCAATGACATTTCATTTGAAAAATCCTTATCAATCCCTGATATTAACTGAAGTGAAAGTACCTGCAAACATATAATCTTATTATATTCAAAGTGTGACAGCTACATTGAAAAAATCAAAGGGTGCACACATTTGTCTCTTTGGAAGAAGATATACCACTTAACACAACCATAATCAGATAATCATAGAGTAAAAAACCAAAGTGATAATCCACGTATACAAGATTAATAACCCAAGACTACTACATAAACTTCTATACATAGAGACTACCTTATTAGCATTTTTAGGGTGTACAAAATAGAAAATAGAAAAAAATTAAAATCATAATTTATTAGCTTTTTACTCTTCAAGGAGTAAATACTTCATAATAACTGGTTGCACTAACTATAAATAATCATAAATAATTTGTAATTTCTTTATTTTTGTTTAGTTTGCACATTTGTTCTTCAATAATTTTTATATGATGGTAGTTTTATGATTTATATAAATCATATAAATCCAACGCTATCAGAGTGTTGGATATACTTCCGAGTGACTCGCTTCACTTTCCTGATGACAAGAAATATAAAATTATTTTAGAACATTTTTGCGTTCTTTTCTGTATTTTCACGGTGATTTCACTTTGTTTCATCGTTGAATCATTGGTGAAAATCTTTTTGTTCATGTTGTTATATTAGCTTCTTGTTGATCGCTACAAGAATATTACCTAGATCTAACAGTAATATTCACTCACTATTTGGTAGTCTACTTAAAATTTACAGAAATCAAAAGATGACCTATATAGACAGAACGCTTAATATATCAATTAAAGTTTTGCGCAGTTCATTAACTGGTAGAGTTAATTTAGTATTCATCTGTGCCAGTTACAATTTTTAGTAGTAGTATATATTTTTGTTATTTTTATTGATTTGTTTTGTTACAATAGGATTCTATTCTTGCCTGAGTTGGCTAAAATCATATTTATTTCTAATATATTATTTAGAACAAGAGCAATTTTATTTTAAGCTGATAATAGTATTAAAAATTAACATGAAAATAGTATGTTAATATATAATATTAAAGCTGCTAACATTAATATTATATATTTAATAGATGATCTGTTGCTGTTGCAATCCAATATAATAGACTATAATTCTGAAGTAAGCTATTCACTCTGTTGTGATTTTAGATTACAGAAAAATATTAGTAAAAAAAACTTTCTGTTATACAAGATGAAATTGTTAAACTTTGAGAAGCACAAATAGATGCTGAGAATAAATGAGCCGCCTTGGTCTTGAATAATGACCTGAATTCTCGAATCAATAGTCAACTGAGGCTAACAATTCTTTTGAATGAAGAGATGAGTATTGCTTGCAGGAGTAGAAAGCTCGTTAAATTCAGCGGAGGACCTTTTAAGTTACCTCATTCAATAGCAAGTTTTAACAACTTCAGGAGTATTTTAATCTCTGATGATGAAGAGCTATTTAATCATGTCCTGAACTGCCATCATATTTGAATGTTTATTTTTTTCACATTACATGAAAATGTTTAGTATTCTAATCACTCAGTTACGATAATCTCAATAGAAAGCTTTATTGAACTATCTAAGGGAATTTTAGATACTTCCCTGCTGATGAAGAGTCACTTAATGTTATACTGAACTATCATCATATCTTAGTATATTATATTTTCCATTATATGAAAAGGTTTAGAATTTCAATAACTCTTTTACGATGGTTTCATCAACAACTTTATTTCATCACAACTTATGTGACTACTGAATATTTTGACATTCAGAAAAGGTTTGACAAGTTCAAGAAAAAGATTGGCATTAAGAAGAACGTCTGTAGTTTTGACTAGAGTTCATGAATATTTCGGAACGGTTTAGGGACATTTGTATTATTTCTTAAAGGTCAAATTGATTTGGAAGTCAATCCAATCGGTTTTCAAACCTGGTTTTGAAAGAGTTATAGTCTAGAAACAAGGTACCACTTTACTAATATAAATGAACTACAGAATACTGTGCATTTCTACCTTTTTATTCTTCTCTTAGTTTCAAAGGGCCTTAATAACTATATCAAATTAGTGCATAAAATTCACTAAAGAAACTTTGGGCAAGAGGAAATTCGTATTTACATATTTGGTGATTTAACCAAATTTCATATACATGAGCCACTTAATATTACTTAGGTCGTCCAGGCGAGAACAGTTGCCACCTTTAACCATTATATATATAATGAAAAAGACAATATATAAAAAAAGAAGAATACTTACTGGATCAATATTCGAACTGATGTTTGTCATCAGGAAGACAGTAGAAGAGAACAAGAAGAGGTACGTGCGTTCAGGAGTGCGAGTGAAAGGCGACTATGGTATGAGCTCCAAATAGTAGTTTCAATTCCAAGGCGATCGTTGCGTATATATATATATATATATATATATATATATATATATATATATATAATTAATGATCAAGCTACAATCAGAAATGGGAAAACAATACTAAGATATTTCAACCGTAACAAGCAGTCTTCGTCAGAGTCAAAAACCGAACCCAACTCCAGTTGGGTTTTTGACGCTGACGAAGATCGCTTGTTACCGTTAAAAGATCTTAGTATTGTTTTCTCATTTATTATTGTGGTTTGATCATTGATTGTTATTTCACATGTTTATGTGAAATCTTTATATATATATATATATATATATAACGCACTATTATATTATAAAATACTAATAGTCCAAAAACCTTTTTTTTGTAAACTACTATTAAAAAAAGACAACTCAAAAAACAATATCAATTATAATTCAACGGACTAAAAATACCGACACATTAATCATTACAATTTGAAAAAAAATATGAGGTTTTATAATATTTCAAAGCATAAAGTAAGGTTTTAAAAACAATATTAAATCTATGTCTTCGAGCTTAAAAAATCTATCCACTGAAAATTGACAGTCAAAAGCAGTAGTTCTACACTTATATGCAAACAATTTTTTTGTTTTAATCAACAGAGAGAACAAGTGAGGATTGAACTCAATTTCATTGAGGATGCACTCAATCAGCGTAGCCAACTTACTGAAGAAAGGTAGGGAAGTTTACATACAGGAAAAATACAAAAAGGAAGTAAAGAAAAAATAATAAAGAAGTGATCTATAAAAATTAAATAAATAGAAAAGAAAATAAAGATACTATTTTAAAGATATTAGAAAATTGATAAGAAGTGAGTAATAAAAGTGATATAGAACTCGTCAAATAATATCATATCAATGTTTAAAGTATGATTGATGTTTCGCAATATGTACAATTCCAACGTTTCTTTTTATTCTTCATCTTGTTTCTAAGCTGCAGTTCTTATTAAACTGCAGCTATAACAATGTTATATTGTGATATTATGTGACACAGTGCATGAGAAGCACAGATGTTACTACTATCCGTTTTGCAAGTTAATCATAAGTTATGGTTTGCAATAACTTAGAAGGCTACGAAGTGCTATATTTTTTTTTTTATCTCTTCGATAGGGTTACTCAGGGAATAACAGAGAATTATTTGAATGATAAATACAGAGAGGAAGCAGATTTTCTAGCTCAGTAATGAAAACGCGGTCCGTTTTCATACCCGTTATGAATTGGCTTGCAGATTACGACTTTATTTTGCTGATCGTCAATGTTTTTTTTTGTTTAAATCCATCTGGATAGTGAATTGTTGAAATCAATTAAATCAAACTCAAATGAAATTCATATCTGCACTCCATTTATATTGGTTATACATTTAAAAAAATGTGAATAAATATTCATTGAGTTATTTTAATTAACTACTTAATTGTTTTAATTAATTAAGTTCTTAATTGTTTTAATCGTAATAAGCAGTTATATATATATATATATATATATATATATATATCCATGATGAAACCACAACTTGGGTTTTTGACTCAGATGAAGACCGCTTGTTACGGTTGAAAGATCTTAATCTTTTTTCCCCATTTCAAATTATGATTTGATCATTGATTGTTATTTCACGTGTTTAGGTGAAATTTTAAATATATATATACATATATAAATATATACGAGTTCAAAATTCAAGAAGAGTAACACACAGAGTAAGAAAACACACTTACAGACTCAAATTTTTGGGTAATCTGTCTTCAGGTGAAAAGAGAAAGGGAGACCAAGCACGTTGCGTCTACAACGTGATTGGTCTCCCTTTCTCTTTTCTCCTGAAGACAGATTACCCGAAAATTTGAGTCTGTGTGTTTCCTTACTCTGTGTGTTACTATATATTATATAGTATATTTTATATATATATATACATTTATCTGATAACGGAAACATTCATAACAATTAATCCTAACAACAGGACCCTTTTTCAATGTTTTGATCGCTATGGCGGTTGTCCTGAGGAGAAAGAGTGAATTGACGGAGAAACGACCGTCAACCGAAACCAAGAAGAACTCCCTGGTTTGAGGGCTAATGCAATGCTGCCGTGAAAAGGAAAATATATATATGAGTTATTGCTTGCCACTCTAACAGAGGTCATCTACTGATTTTGTACTAGAATTATATAATAATTATTTTTTTATCATTATCACCAGTATTTGCATTGATTATTTTTTAATGCAATTTATGTTTGTATAAAAACTAACCTTGGTTGGGGTTTTGAGAGTTTTCCAGATCAATATGGCAGAATAATTAACATCTTAGAGGCACTGTAGATGTTAAAACATTGAATATTTATTTCTGGAAAAATTAATTTGCTCAACAAATTCATGCTAACTAATACAATAAAATATGTCTGCCTTCAGTTTTGAATGTAGCCGTAAGAGTGATATTGCTGACTTTATAATCATCTAAACTGACACAGAATATCAAACTTCTAACTAGGTGGGATGTATAACTAGGATGAAGTGGATGGTAAGAAGTTCTGTGGGTTGCCTGCTAACAGAGCAATTACTGACTACCTGTTACTGTTCCGATTTTCTCACTGTCACAACAGAAACGATTATCAACTTTCTTAATGAAATGTAACATATTATAGATAGAAGGTAATGTCGTAAATATTATTTCATCTATAATATAATAATTAAATTACATGTTAAAGTGTATTAAAATTATATTAAATATATATCAAAGTGATTTTCTTGCAAATGTTGGGACCATTTATTATACCAGGGGTGCTGAATACGTCGATAACCAAGGTATTTTGGTTGATTGTATGACATTAAACAAATCAACATCACCCTGTATTTTATTCCATCAGGTAGCCGGGTTAGCTCAGTGGCAAAGAAGAGACATATAACAATAATGTCTGATAGTCAGGTTACAATCAAAGCACTGGTATCAAACTTTAACTGGTATCAGTTAAAATATGGTCCTGAACTGCAAAAGTAAACCCACTTTCCTGGGTATGAGGAACAGGATCTCTCTTCACTGGGTGCCAGGACTTGCAGGAGTAGAGGGAAATGAATGAGCAGACGAAATTTCACGATAAGGTGCTCAGAAACCATATATTGGATCAGAATCATATTGTGGTACGGGAGAACATACTATACAAGAACTCCTTAGGAAAGAGATAGAGAAAACATGAAGCCATCCGATAATTCTCTTCAACAACATAGACAATCAAAGATACTTCTTAAAAAGTTGAGAATAGGCAGATCTTGTATTGCATTGAAAAGAGCAAGAATAATCGAAAAATTTTAACCGGATTTCTAACGAGGTACTGCAAATCTAATGGTCATTTGCGAAAGATGGGCATTATCAATGATGGTTTGTGTAGTTTCTGCAAGGAAGAGGAAGAAACACAGTTTCTTCCTCTGCTTCCTCCTGCTGACTGACTGTTAAGCCCCTGTTCTACACAGAAGCAGGCTTTGCGGGACACTCAACAAAACTATAGAAGAACTTTTACCGTTGGATGCAACAAAAGTGCTGAGCTTCTTGGGGGAGTTGAAGCAAACTGGGGTACAATAGTACAGAAGAGGAAAGTAGAATAGATCATAGGTTGCAGTACTATAATTACCCTTAATAAAATAAATAAATAATAATAATAATAATAATAATGATAATAAAATAGCTTAGTGTCAACGTGTTCATCTCTGAACTGGTAGGTCTGGAATTCAATACTCAATCTGGCTCTGGATGTATTCACATAGGAATTAAATAAACTGAATACGTCGTCTCTCAGAGAGCGAGAGCGTACGCCGTCGGTCCCGAGCCTGTACGATGTCAGGTACTCGTTAAAGATCGTCACTCTAAATATACTTGAATTAGTCTAAATGTTGAACCCCTCAATGTAGAAACAATTTTCTTTGTATAATATAGCAATTTTTGGTCCGTAAGTGTTTCCTTGTAAAACTGCCACTGCAATCTAATCTAAATTATCCTTCATTTAATCACAGATTGATACACAGCACGTCCAGTCGAATCCAGTCGAACGAATTCTGATTTATTTTATACTTTGGTTAGTGTGTGACGTCAAAATTGGCCTTAGAGTGCAGTAAAGCTAATTAGGTAGTCATTAAGATGTCTTTATTAGTGAGTAATTGACATAATTAGTCATCAGTGAGTAAGTTGCCTCTCAGTATTTACTTTTAATTTTTTTTAAAAAAGCTAAGTAGAGTATAAAAATAAATGGGAGCTAGTAAAAGGAAAAAACTTATCATTTTTATATGAAATAGAAATTCAAGATGAAATATTACATACTTGATCACTAATTGTAAGACTCCTCAATATATTTCTAAATAAGTCCAGTGGGTAGATTGTAGTGACTTATTCATTTTTCATGGAACCCACACACAGAAAATGTATAAAATGTTTTTAAGAGAAAAAACACACACAGAAAATGTATAAGTAAAAATGTTTAAAAATATGATTCGTAATTCTTTTCTCTATGCATTATTTAGCATACTATTTAAAAAAGTCCCGGGATTTGGACTTTTTACTATTTAAAAAAATTTCTGAGATTAAATATTAATGACTAATACATCTAGATAAAAAAAGAACTTTTTTTTACTAAATAAAGATAATTAAATTACATTTTTGACTGTTGATGTTTTATTTTTTTAAAACTCTACAATTTTCAGCAGTCTCTATAAATTTAAACAGATTTTCAGCACTCCTCTACATTGCAAATATACCCTAAATTTCCTGGTACACAGTTTTCAAACTCATCTGAGAAGGTGCTATGTTCCATCTTGTAGTTTTTTTTTAAAGTTATAAAAAGATGAAATTAAATTGTAATTTAAATAATTTTGATAACATTTTAAATTGTTGAAGCTCTGAAAGAATTAAAACAGTAACTGGTAAGTAACCACAAGTTTTTTAACTGACCACTTTAAACTACCACCTTCCTTTATAACACTTCTAAATAGAGTTCATCATCGTTATGAACTAGGTATTCATCCAGTTTCCACAATGATTTAAATAGAATAAAAAAATATTAACTTGGTCAACATCTGTATCTCAATATGATATTAATAAAGTGAGTTAGTTTATTTAGTTAGCTTACTAGAAAAATACTTTGCAGAACAAATGGTTTATTATTTAACGTTTCCCCAGGGGTATTTGTACCTTGTATCTTTATTAAGTTATTGTATAAGATGGCTACTTAACATCAGATCTTTAGAATTTTAATAAATAAGCCTATTCCTTAAAGATTTTATGTATTCAAAGAAATATATGCCTAGATTTTTGGGAAATCAATATGATTACTTTAGAAATTTTTATTTGTTTTTAGCCAAACATGTTGGCTTATAGCAAAAAAGAGACCATAAACTTGATTGAACTCGAGATTTTGGCATATTTACATGGTTTGACTTTTCCAAATGTGTGTGTGTGTGTGTGTGTGTTTGTGTGTGTGTGTGCGTGAATATATATCCCAAAATATATGTAAGAACGCTACAGACTACACCATTTGATGGAACAAAATTCTAGATATTTCACTAAGAAATTGGTTATGTGTAAAATCGACCCCTAATGTTCTTATGTAATAACATTACATCAAAAAAGTCACCTTTTTCGCTACAATCTGATTTTAGAAAGCAAATTTTTCAAGTTTGTCTAATTAAAGGTTCTTTAAAATTTTAAATTATTGATATATTGACACATGTATTACCTATAAATCTCATTATTATTTAAACTGTTCAGTAAATTATAAAATATTTTACTTAAAATTCATTAAAAATACTTGTTATCAGAATACAATATACACCGTTTATGAACCATAAAACAGTTTTTGTGGATTTGGGCTGGATTTTGTATTTTTGAATTTACGTGAAAAATAAGAAAGCATTATTGTATATTTCATGAACCCAAAAACTTTTTGTATGCTATATTGCTAACTATACGAATAAAATGTAATTTTGAAAATCTAATTAAGATAAGACTATTATAAAATGGAATTCAAGAAATTCTGATTCCTAAAAAAAGTAATATTTCTTCAAAAGAGAAAGTTAAACGAATAACAAATACACTTCATAGATTATTTTATATCGACTGAGAAAATGTTTATTTTAATGATAGTGAGAAAAAGATGTTACTTAAATGCAAATAAAATAAATTTCATCTTCTAAACGAATAACCCTTATTGAGTAAGCAATAAGATATTATTCTTATCGAATAAACGAATAAGCCAGATTGAGTATTGACTCTCAGATCTACTAGTCGTGAGACGAGCACTTAACCCATTGAGCTACTCTGGCACTGATCATGATATTATTATCTTATTGTACTTATTGGATGTCTTTGTAATTTTTTGGATCCCTTATAATCTATGTAGATTATATTAAGAATTATATTGATTATATTCATCAAAACAATAAAATCTATTAATCTACTATATAAATGATATACTTTGTAAAGAAAGTTTTAAAAATATTATCTATAATTGGGAATAGAGTTGGGACGCTCATGTTATTGCGGCTCTAAGAGCATGCAGATTTATGTTATGAGGGTAATGTGAATGCTGTTCACATAAGGCCAGTAGGCACATCTCCCAGAATTGTTCATAATCTGCATTGCGGCCTTGCTCTGTCACACACAGCATTTCTGTCTCCGCAGTCAAACATATAAACTGCAAATCACTACACAATATATATATATATACATATATGTGTGTGTTTTGTTAAATGACTTTTGTACTATGACATGAATAAATTTCAATGATCATCTTTCAAGTTTTCTCACATTTGCTTTGAATCTTTCCGGTACCAAAAACACTAGTTTTCTAAGTCATTTAGTATAACTAGTAGGTACTAAAAACACTAGTTATACAAATGATTCATTATTTAAAAAAAGACATTATGTATAAAACAAAAAAAAAAATGTATAAAAGAAGAATTGCTCGCCAAATTTACAAATATATATATATATATATATATAATATATATATATATAAAACCAATGATCAAATCAGTTGGGTTTTTGACTCTGACGAAGATCGCTTGTTACGGTAGAAAGATCTTAGTCTTGTTTCCCATTTCTTATTGTGGTTTGATAATTGATTGTTATTTCACGTGGTTATGTGAAATCTTTATATATATATATATTAAGTAATTAATCGTCAACACACCGGGGTTTCACGCACACTGCATCTACTAGGTGACCAACCACCAGGTACTCGCGAACAGCCAGTCACCGCCCAGTATTCAGACCAGTAACACCTAAGATTTGTATATGAGACAAAATGCCGTAGGGAAGAATCAAAATGAAGAAAAATAAGCTCTGAGGCCTTCCAAACCATCTCGTCAGAGAGCACTACAAATAATATATATACATATATTGCTGAAAAAAAAGATTCGAATAATCATGGATACTCTAAATTTTAGATGTAACTTACAACTTCTCTTAAATGTATATATTTTTCAAATTTTTATTTCTATTTATAAGATTCATTGCAAAATTGTAAGAACAATTTAGGAATCAAAAAGTAAGGTTTGGAAAACCGTTTTTCCATATTTAGTAAAAACTGAAGTTTGTTTGCAATCCATTAATTTGAAAATGCATAATTAATTCACAAAACCATAAAATACTTGTAATGAACCACTTTATCAACATCCCGAATTGTAGAATATTGTAGACAAAAAATTTTGAAATGACAAATTTGTTTCAATTGCTTAAATCAATACACGGACGGAATTTCTTTTTCCATGAGCCACTTTGTTACAATTGGCGAGTCAGATTGTTCAATGATTCGAGCCTGAAGCAGGGCTGTCATTTCAGTTCATATTTCCTCATCATCAGGAATTGAACGTTTATATAGTCGAGAAATAACGTTCTCCACCCTAAGTACTTTTACCGCTGTTTGTTTCCATCGTATTTCACCAATATAAAATTTATCTTTTGCAAACATATGTTACGTTTTTCGATTAGCTATAAAAGTTTTTATTTCCCGTCATAATATTTTATATGGTATAAATCAGGTTTAAATCTTCATATGTTTATATTTTTATTAATATTTATTTCACAAAATAATATTTATTCCAAATTATTACTCAAAGCTTTCTTATGATCCTTGTTTGACTGATCATCCTGCAGAACTAGTCAGGAGCACTAAACACTGCGGGGTCTACCCAACCAACAAAATATTATATGTATAAAAAATTGTTATATCAGTAATATTGTTCAGGTATTAGAAGTAAAAATAGCGTTGAAGTCGTAATATTCATTTCATTCAATATCTATCATTTATCATGGAATTCTTTGTTTCTACAAAACACATTAGATGATGAAATGCTGTCAATCATCACAATGAGTTATTAAAATATCACAATCATTTTTGAAAGTAAACGGATGACTGATTAACCAGTGAACATATCATTTGCTCGAGGTCACTAGCGTCGCCCTCAGAGGCCCCATTCTTGTGAAGTCTCCCATTTAAAGTTTGAAAAGATTCCTATTTCGTCTAAAAAATGTCAGAAAGATTTAGGAAATATTAAAAGGTAATTTTTAATTTAATGTATAGGATAATTTCATTTATTATTTTTCAAAGAAAGTTTCAATTTTTAATTATGTTTTAAATGTTTGGTCTTTCATAAAACTGTTATACTGGGGATTGTAGAGCATGCTACTGGTTTTTAAGAAAAATCGCTTTTCTTTAATTTTATTAAAAATCATAAAAGTCCAATTTACTCTCAACGAGTGATATCTATTTTTTGTATGCTGTACTCTATTATAAGGTTGCTGTAAATGTACACTCAGAAAAAATACATTAGTAATTAGCCAGTTTTGCACAGTGAAATATAATTCAAAGCTAGCTTTTCAGTATTAATTTAAAATTTTTAATGTTGGAAGATTCAATTTTTTAAAAATTAAACACATTAACTATTAGAGTAGAATAATGAAAACTGTGGATATTTATCAACAACAGGATAGCTCCTTTTTGAGAAAAGAGTCCATTCCTCACACGTCAATATTACCTAAAGATACCACTATTTATTTAAATGGATTAATTCAAAAAATTCATAGCCAATTTTAACAATGTAATAAATTTACACGAATACAAGTATAATGAGTATTTCATTGATCCAGAATAAATATTCAGTTTTGATAGTTTTATTCCTCTTTGCCGGAATGGAAGTTTCAAGTATTTTTTTTTTAGAAATTAATAATTTTTTTCTAATTTCTTGGCAAAATTACATGGTTTTTTAATGATTCGTCTAGCGTCAAAAACACATTTTCTGAAAACATAAAATTTACTCTAATGCTTCTTTGGTTAGAGTAATTTTGAAAAAAATTTCTTCATTCCATTTTACACATAATCTTCTATTTCTATAATAATTTCATGCTTAACCATTAGACGATGTGGCTTATATTGCCCTCACAAGCTTTTAGATTGAATTATAAGTTAAAAAAGTTAAAAACTTTACATTTTATTAAAAAAAATCTTCTTTTGTTTTAAAAACGTGAGAATATCATTATTTCATTACCATTTTAGTTTCAAAGATAATGCCAAAGTTATCTAGAATTAGTTGTTTAGGAGAAAAAAATGTAGTCTAAAAACAGGACTTTCTCATCATTTATAATTGCCCCCAAAAAGTAGGATACATATATAATACAGGTTCCCTTTTGTGTAAACTATCAATTTGATACATCAAAGATTTTGGAGCGAAGCGTGAAGCATCCACACCCATCCACCCACCAACAAACACAAACATAATGGAAAAAACTTCAAAAAACAACTTTTGGGAGCTCGAAATATAATTCCTTCAAAATCTTAAAATAGAATTTTACGATTATTTTTTACGATTTTTATCACAATACTTTGCTTACAAGAAATTAAAACAAACAGGGATTATATTTTTATACTAATCGTTAAAAATTTGAAAACACATTAGTTTTCTATTTTTTTTTGAGCAGTCAATTGGATCATGTCGTTTTTTTTTTTTTATTTCTGGACAAATGTTTCTATTACTATGTGAGCTTATGTTCTTGTGTTGAATTTTATTGTAAGGGTTCCTGTATCTTGTTTACACTACTTTTAAACTTATTTTATGTGGCTTAATAGATTTTAAATTCCATATTAATAAGAGCTCTTCTATTGAAATGTCCAAGAAGCAAACAGTTACAGATCAAAATTTCTATCATTGTACTTATATATATATATATATATATATATATATATATATATAAAGATTTCACATAAACACGTGAAACAACAATCAATGATCAAACCACAATAAGAAATGGGAAAACAAGACTAAGATCTTTCAACCGTAACAAGCGGTCTTCGTCAGAGTCAAAAACCCAACTGAACACTAGATGCAGAAAACATCTGGTGAGGAGTTGAGAAGAGTGGGAGGGAAGAGTGGTATTTTAAAAGGGTGAAAGCACAGGAAAGGACTAATGTCCAGAAAGGGATGTTTGGGGAAACAAAGGAGTACAGTAAGAAAAAGTAAAAAACTATCCGCTAGCTGTCAACCCTCTTTGAAGAGGCTATTGCCCTCGTGACGAAAGTATCAAGTTTGAAGAGACCGTTACTAATGTTTATAATATTAGATCTATTAAATTTAATTAGAGACGATTCAATAATATTTCTTAACAACATTGATTTTTCATAGGTAATAAATTTAGCTCCTGTCCAATCAATATGATGATTTTCCATTCCTTTTAAAATATTTAAATTATCGATATCGATAATTTAAATATTTTAAAAGGAATGGTATACGGTCTTTCAGAAAAAACGGATGTTGTTAGCGTTCCTAGACGTTTTATCGAGGCTTATTCTAGGCTTAAAAAAAAAAAGAAAAAAAGAAAAAAAATAAATAAAAAAAAAAAGATCACTAAAGCCGATAAATCTAAAGTAACTGTAATATTAAATAAAAAAGATTACGTCTATAAAATAGAGAATATGCTAAATGATGAAAATGTGTATAAAAAGTTAAGGTCTAATCCTTTGGATAGGGTCAATAGTTCATTTAATAAAAAAATTAAAACTATCTTAAAAAATCAACCCGATCTTATTACTAAATTTATATCAAAATCCCCTTCTTTGCCATATATGTACGGGTTGATCAAGACACATAAAGATAATTACCCAATACGTTTAATTGTGAGTTCGGTTGGTTCGGCATCATATGGCTTGTCGAAATGGTTAGTAAGTATTTTAAGCCCCTTAATTGGAAAAAATTTCAGGCAGCCATATAAAAAACAATGTGGATTTAATTAAAAAATTAAAAAGCGTCAACATGAACAAAAATTATAGATTAATCAGTTTCGATGTGAAGTCTCTTTTTACGAATGTACCTGTAACTGATCTGTTGAGCTTACTCCAGGAGGAATTAATTAATTATTCCCTTCCCCTTCCATCTACCACTATAATAGAGTTAATTAAGTTATGTGTGGTAGATTGTCATTTTCAATTTGAAAATAATTATTATATACAAAAATTTGGTCTTGCTATGGGTAACTGTTTATCCCCCCTCCTAAGTAATTTATATATGGAGTTTTTTGAGAGTAAAATGTTAAGCTCAATTTTGCCCAAAAATGTTAAATGGTATAGATATGTTGACGATATTCTTTGCATTTGTCCCAAATCTAAAAATAAAGTTGATTTCCTAACAAAATTGAATTCATTAGTGCCGACAATCAAATTCACAATGGAAGAAGAAATAAGTGGTAATTTGCCCTTCTTAGATGTCCTGATCCATAGGTTACCTAATGAGTTACGCTTTAGTGTATATAGAAAACCTACGAATGTACTTGCATACGTTCATTTTTATTCGTCGCATCCAAAAAATGTTAAAATTTCTGTTTTTAGAAATATGTTTTTGAGAGCTTTAAGAGTTTCCTCTCCAGAATTTCTTAATGAAGAGATTAATAACATTAGGTCAATTGCCCTTTCATTAAAATACCCCTCTTCTTATATCGATTTAGCTTTGAAGGGTGCTAAAAAAACTTTCTCTAATACTTCAAAAGAGCCCCTTTTATTATCAAATTCTATAGTTTTGCCATACCACGAATCATTGGACCCCCTTCCAAGATTAGCCAAACAACTTGATTTTAATATAGTTTTTTCTAATCGTAATAACGTGGGTAATATGTTAATAAAAAACTCTCCAAGCGAATTGGAGTCCCCTGGTATTTATAAAATTCCGTGCAAAAATTGCCATAAAATTTATATTGGTCAAACTGGTAAATCATTAAAAACACGTGTAAAACAACACCAATATAACGTAAGTAGACAGGAAAACAGTAGTGCCTTATTCTTGCATATAAAAAATGAAAATCATCATATTGATTGGACAGGAGCTAAATTTATTACCTATGAAAAATCAATGTTGTTAAGAAATATTATTGAATCGTCTCTAATTAAATTTAATAGATCTAATATTATAAACATTAGTAACGGTCTCATCAAACTTGATACTTTCGTCACAAGGGCAATAGCCTCTTCAAAGAGGGTTGACAGCTAGCGGATAGTTTTTTACTTTTTCTTACTGTACTCCTTTGTTTCCCCAAACATCCCTTTCTGGACATTAGTCCTTTCCTATGCTTTCACCCTTTTAAAATACCACTCTTCCCTCCCACTCTTCTCAACTCCTCACCAGATGTTTTCTGCATCTAGTGTTCAGTTGGGTTTTTGACTCTGACGAAGACCGCTTGTTACGGTTGAAAGATCTTAGTCTTGTTTTCCCATTTCTTATTGTGGTTTTATCATTGATATATATATATATATATATATATATATATATATCACTGATAAAACGAAATACGATCCAAACTGGACACAATACGAGTTCGAGATTAACAAAGAGCAACACACAAAGTAGGGAAACACACTTACAGACTCAAATTTTCGGGTAATCCGTCTTCAGGAGAAAAGAGAATGGGAGACCAAGCACGTTGTAGGCGCAACGGCAAGTAACCAACCCGGCAACCGCCAGTGCTGTCAACCGAACCCGGTCTTAAAGTATAAAATTAGGAGAAGATATAAACAGAAGCTCAGATAAGCAGTACTGGTTGGGTAAAACTATAAGTAGGTGAAAAATTATAAACAATATAAGATAAAAACAAACTATAAGAAACAAAAATAATGATAGAGAAAAGAAGAAAAAAATAAATAAATAAAAATAAATACAATACAAAAAACTTGCATTGGTTGTTTTAGTAAATAAAAGATAGAGACTGAATAAAAGGGTAAGTATGGGAAACTAGTTAAGAATAAGAATTTAGAAAAATGAAATAGGATAAAACAAACTAGTAGTAAGTGAAGAAGACAAAATAGATATACACAAAAATACGAAAGAGGAAAAAAAGAAATAAGTACTAGAGAATAAAGAATACTGGAAAAAAAGTACAAAAAAAAAATGAAAAAAATGTACAAAAAAATTATCTTTTAAGGTTAAGTCCAGGTGCACTGCGCGCCCCGAGCAACCAGATGTGAGCCTCCTCAGAGGCTCTAAGGGTCACGGTATTATCACCAGGGGGAATCTGACGCAGAATCTGCACACTGAAGCAGTCGTTAAAAGACAGACCGTGGGATTTGGCGTGTATGGCGACAGGTAAATTGGAGTTGTTGTTAACGGATGCTCTATGACCGTTCATACGGAGGCTGAGCTTGTTAGAGGACAGTCCTACGTAGAACACATCACAACGAGTACAGTCCAATTTGTAAACACAATTTTTGGATGTACATGGGCAGTCCTTAGCAACAGGGAAGGACTGGTTATGGGAAGATGGAGTGAAGTGTGAAAGGGGGTTGAGAAGCGGACAGGTCAGGCACCCCCGCCTTTCGCAACTCTTAGCGCCCACAGACGGGTGGTTGACGCGCCTGGACGTCAAGTCTCTGTGGGAAAAGAGGTTGCCAAGGTTGGGGGAACGTCTATATGAGAGGCGGGGTTGGCTGGGGAAAATAGTCGACGTGGAAGGAGAAGAGGATAGGATGGGGAACAGATCACAAACTCAAACGCATTATCAAAGATCTGTTCCCCATCCTATCCTCTTCTCCTTCCACGTCGACTATTTTCCCCAGCCAACCCCGCCTCTCATATAGACGTTCCCCCAACCTTGGCAACCTCTTTTCCCACAGAGACTTGACGTCCAGGCGCGTCAACCACCCGTCTGTGGGCGCTAAGAGTTGCGAAAGGCGGGGGTGCCTGACCTGTCCGCTTCTCAACCCCCTTTCACACTTCACTCCATCTTCCCATAACCAGTCCTTCCCTGTTGCTAAGGACTGCTCCATGTACATCCAAAAATTGTGTTTACAAATTGGACTGTACTCGTTGTGATGCGTTCTACGTAGGACTGTCCTCTAACAAGCTCAGCCTCCGTATGAACGGTCATAGAGCATCCGTTAACAACAACTCCAATTTACCTGTCGCCATACACGCCAAATCCCACGGTCTGTCTTTTAACGACTGCTTCAGTGTGCAGATTCTGCGTCAGATTCCCCCTGGTGATAATACCGTGACCCTTAGAGCCTCTGAGGAGGCTCACATCTGGTTGCTCGGGGCGCGCAGTGCACCTGGACTTAACCTTAAAAGATAATTTTTTTGTACATTTTTTTCATTTTTTTTTTGTACTTTTTTTCCAGTATTCTTTATTCTCTAGTACTTATTTCTTTTTTTCCTCTTTCGTATTTTTGTGTATATCTATTTTGTCTTCTTCACTTACTACTAGTTTGTTTTATCCTATTTCATTTTTCTAAATTCTTATTCTTAACTAGTTTCCCATACTTACCCTTTTATTCAGTCTCTATCTTTTATTTACTAAAACAACCAATGCAAGTTTTTTGTATTGTATTTATTTTTATTTATTTATTTATTTTTTCTTCTTTTCTCTATCATTATTTTTGTTTCTTATAGTTTGTTTTTATCTTATATTGTTTATAATTTTTCACCTACTTATAGTTTTACCCAACCAGTACTGCTTATCTGAGCTTCTGTTTATATCTTCTCCTAATTTTATACTTTAAGACCGGGTTCGGTTGACAGCACTGGCGGTTGCCGGGTTGGTTACTTGCCGTTGCGCCTACAACGTGCTTGGTCTCCCATTCTCTTTTCTCCTGAAGACGGATTACCCGAAAATTTGAGTCTGTAAGTGTGTTTCCCTACTTTGTGTGTTGCTCTTTGTTAATCTCGAACTCGTATTGTGTCCAGTTTGGATCGTATTTCGTTTTATCAGTGAATATATATATATATATATATATATATATATATATTATCACTGATAAAACGAAATACGATCCAAACTGGACACAAAACGAGTTCGAGATTAACAAAGAGCAACACACAAAGTAGGGAAACACACTTACAGACTCAAATTTTCGGGTAATCCGTCTTCAGGAGAAAAGAGAATGGGAGACCAAGCACGTTGTAGACGCAACGTTACTTGTCGTTGCGTCTACAACGTGCTTGGTCTCCCATTCTCTTTTCTCCTGAAGACGGATTACCCGAAAATTTGAGTCTGTAAGTGTGTTTCCCTACTTTGTGTGTTGCTGTTTGTTAATCTCGAACTCGTATATATATATATATAAAATATATATATATACACCATGATAAACAGAAACAGTCCGGCAGGACAGATCACACCTAAAATAAACTGTGACACATAGACAGAAACATAACAAAGACTCACTTTTCAATATTTCTGCCACCATATATATATATATATAATATACCAAAATGAATATTGTGTTCCTGAAAAATATTATTTTATTTTACAATTTTTTTTATTATTTTTAACACTTAAGAAAAAAATATATGACCAAAATCATAAATAATTTATTAAATATTAATAATATTTAAAATCATGTATGATAATTTAGAGTTATAATTAATTAAAATATTATTTTATTTAAAAATAACATTAGTAATTTGTGTTTTTAGACAAAAATTGATACATTTTGTCTCCTTTGTCAATGAAAAGAAGTTAATTTAATTGTGTTTGAAGAGACAATTCATTGACTTTCATTTTTCCAAAGTGTTCCTCTCAGTTCTGAAGTACTCTTCAGCTGAACTCTCTCAAGAGAAATTTATCTACTCTACATTCTAACAGCATAGCAATTTGCTACACAGTTTTCATGCTATTCTTTCTATTCATTTCTTTATTTAATATTTATAAATATATATTGGTGTAAATCGGCAGCAAATCTTCTTGTATGCAAATATTGTTAAAAGTAGCAGCAGCTTCTGCTTTCACGATTTTTGAGCTGGTGGCCTCAATCTTGTGGGCAATTTTAGACATACTTGTTATTAAGGTAGAAGAAAGTTTTACAACGAAAGTCTACACCAAGGCCATCAGCCCTGCACTATGTCTTAATGGTCGTAGTGAATGCCCTGAAAAGTATAAACGCTTTACCATCTCTGCTTACGTTAGAAGAGCCATAACGCATTGTAGCGAATGGGAAGCAGTCCACGAAGTACTAGAAAGGACTACGCAAATATTAATTAATAACGGCTAAACAAACAAAGAAGTACAGAAGACTATCCAATATGAGTTGAAAAAATGGTACGTGAAAAATGAAAATGCCAATGCTCCGAACGATGAAACAAACTGTACTATCAGGCTTACATGAACACAGAGTACAGACAGGATGAAAAGGCCATACAAGAGATTGTTCATGTTCATGTGAGACCTACGAATGAAAGCAGCCGATTAAGACTTGCATTATATTACAAGAACAGAAAAACACATAACTTGCTGTTAAGAAACAAATTATTAAGTCCAAAGAAGAATACCCAGGAGCTTCAAAGTAGTCACTTGGTGTACGACTATAATTGTACGAGTACTACAGGTGAATGTAAGAACCTGCCCTCAAGTACATGGGGTTGACTGCGACAAAGCTCTCCAGGAGATTAACCCTTCATTTGGCTGCTGGCGCTCCAAAGACA
The DNA here is from genome assembly GCA_026182355.1 of Hermatobates lingyangjiaoensis. NCBI lineage: Eukaryota > Metazoa > Arthropoda > Insecta > Hemiptera > Hermatobatidae > Hermatobates > Hermatobates lingyangjiaoensis. Next base: position 1,553,708 of record JAPFBL010000033.1, on the reverse strand, counting down.
CATACCCAGGAAAAGCACAATGTACAATGAACCAGAGAAATGCATGTGCAAGGTACTAGTATTATCCAACGAGAGGAAAATGTTGATAAACTGCATTTTTAGAGGATTTATACATTAAAGAAAGAAACCCCTCAATTAATCTTCAGGTGAAAGAAATGTTCGTCATTCCAAGAAACAAGAACATAAAGCCTAAAATGAAATGGAATAAGAAAGAAAACTGAAACCTGTACTCTGATTAACCAATAAGGCAAGTTTATTGGACCAATTAGAAATCACATCCACTAAGAAAGTTTATATAAGCATCCTTCCAGAAGAATTTTTACCTGACGATGACCAATGTAATTATGGTCGAAAGCTCGTATGAATTGATGTCCCTTGGACAATTGATGTAGAAGCTCCAACCACAAGATAGAAAAATAACCCGCAAGATCAAGGCCACCAGCTCAAAAATCGTGAGAGCAGAAGCTGCTGCTACAGTTAACAATATATATATATATATATATATATATATATAGTCTATAAAGACTGCTTGTTACGCTTGCAAGATCTTAGTCTTGTTTTTCCATTTCTTGTTGTGGTTTGATCATTGATTTTATATATATATATATATATATATATATATATATATATACGCAGAAAAATCAGAATTAATAAACACGAAATGCAATCAGTGAAGTTTAAAACACAACGAAAAAAGAAAAAAAATACAAACAAATGCTCTGAAAGTTGATTCAAACAGACTGAATAATTTTTTATGTCTTTGCACTTGTTTTTTCTCTTTGACCTCGTGAAAATATGGTAAGTTTGAAACTTGCCATATTTGGATAAATGAGCATTGAGTTTTTGTTATTTTTTTGTATTTCGCAGAATTTTATTATATATATAACAAATTCAATTATATTGACCTTTTGGTGGAGTAGATGTGTAATGCAATCGTTTTTTGGTCAATTTTCTATGCTGAAAATCAATCTTTCATTGTCGACGTTTCGTTGTTATTTTAAACCTTTGACATAGGCTCATATAAAAAATTTGAATTTCAAAATAAAATTTACGTTAAATAAACACTCTAATAAATTTTACTGGACCAAATTATTAACTCAGATGTATACTAATAATTGTAATTACCTATATAAAATCATATATTTCGATTATTGAAAAAGCTGTATAAAAATTTGACAATTTATTATGTTTTCATAATATTTTATATAAATGATAATACATAATTTGTGTATCACCTCAGTATCAAGGCAGTCTAGAGATAAAAGTATGAATGTCAAAGTAACTGGTGTGATTAAGTTTTTTGATTTAACAATTTTTATGATGTTATTAAATTATTGGAAAACTACTGCTCCTTTTTTATGTACTGTCGATAATGCTTCTCAATATTTCAGCTATTTAATTTGCTCCTATCAATTATATTTATTTATTTTTTTTAAATAATTTTATTTTTTTAAAACTGTTCTAATATGTAGGAATCTTTTAAAAAATTTTACTATTCAAAAATTTCAGATTTTTTTCTTTGTAGATTTCATTTTAATAAACTACTCGGTTGTTTCAAAATGTATGGTTGTTTTTAAATTATTTTTCACTTGTTTTGTTAGCACAAGATATCAATTATTCTATTACAAACAGTTGCAATATTATTTTTTCATTAATAAAAGAAAAATGGTTAACAGAAAAAGAAATGTTAGAAATTTTTAAATTTTATGTCGTTTCAAACTTGCTGATTGTTTATTATAGTTTAGTAAACAATGAATTATTATAGGAATCCGTCAAACATTTTGAGTGGTTGTTTTGCATGTCTGACCGGTTTTATAATCTCGGTAAAATTTACTTATCTGATTTCATATTAAATATAAATATAAAGCAAGATTGTATGTAAAATAAAAAAAATTATAATAATTAAAATTCAAAAAACAAAAGAGCCCATTAGAAGACCATGTCAAGCCATTACAAGAAATGAACACTTAAAAATAACACACAACTCACATCAATAATTTCGACATCGTCATCATCAGGACAAGGATAAGAAGAAGGTAAGGAGAAACAGCAACTGTTCTTGTTTGCCAGACGAGTAGGACTCTTTTTTTCTCCTGATGACAACGAGGTTAGAAAATTGAAATGACTTGTGTTTTTTTCTACGTGTTCTCTTCTAATCATTCGAATTTAGGCACTGGTATGTTGGCACTACTTGTCTGAATGAAGCTTATAGCCAGGATCCTTCGTCCATAATCAGACGGATTTTAAGACACACAACATGTGAAAAGTCAAACGTCAAAAAGATCGATTCATGTGGCATGACAAATTTTGATAATAATAATTATATGATTAACATAGTTTTTCTAACGTTTTAAGATAATCACTTGGATGGATGCAAGTCTGAAAAAAAGTACTCATTTTCCGTAAACTGAATCAGTTGACATGAAAAAAAAATTTCTTAAATACTATGAAAAAAAATACTCTCTAAAACTGTTGTAGAGAAGTTTTTTTTTTCCTTTTTATAAAATAGGGATTACAACAAAAGAATTAAATTAGCCAACAGAACCAATCAATCGATCCGATTGGAAAGCAACTGACAACTACAGGAGACAGCAGGCTTTTTAAAGACCAATTTGTCAAAATCCTTTTTGTATCCTTTTATGCTAAGTTTAGGAAAAGTCCTGTCCAATCTTCTGACCTGGGACAGACAGCTTCACTCAGACGCACTTCAATTTAATGAGAAATAAAGACTTCACTTAAATGATCAGATAAAATGGTCTACTCCAAAACTTCTCCTAAACATTTCCAACTTTTACATTAACTGTTATATAAAAACAACCAAACTTTTCTTAGTTACATTAGAATAGTAATTTTCCTGCTAGTGAGTTTTGGTATATATATATAGGTGTGTTCTCTAATCGGGGTTCGGTCAATATTCCAGGATAAAAAATCAAACTCTCGTTGCCAACGTTTCGGTTTTATTTAAAACCTTTTTCATAGGCATCTTCTCCATACACTCTTCTTACGCATATAAATAATATATACATATTATATGCATATACATATATAATATATAATATGTATTATATATAAAGAAGAGTGTATGGAGAAGATGCCTATGAAAAAGGTTTTAAATAAAACCGAAACGTTGGCAACGAGAGTTTGATTAGAGAACACACCTATTCTATCAAACGGTCGATATATTATTGAATCTGTTATATATATATATTTATAATTTTTTAAAACTATCTGACGGAGTTTTTTCATACTGTAAAATCTGTATGGATGGTTAAACAAAAAAAAATATCTTTTGCATTGATGTTGGTATCCTGCTATCTATTCGAAACTTAGTTTATATTCAAGAGGAACTGTTATGTGTTGATTCGGCCAGTGAGTACCTTCCCTGTTGAATGAGTCCAACAAGTGTATAAGCGGCGAACCATTTTATGCATTCATTAATGCACTATTGATGTGTTATTGGAAAACGATGTTTAATTTATTCAATAGGGAGATTTAAAAAAAAATTGCATGAATGAATCGAGGTGCATAATTATTAATAAACATTTTTTACTTTATTGTAAGTAATAAAAGTATAGTGATAGCGAAAAAAATTTTATCTCGAGATTTCGACGGATATTCATGTTTTGATGTCCCCAAAGTCGTTTTATGAATTTTTTCGGATAATATCTCTTTGTGTACGGGTGTGTGAATGTATATCCAATAGCTTGTGTACATGCTAAAATCCACAATGAAATTAGTATTTTACTGACAAAAAAGGGGTTCATAGTGTAGATGAACGCTTTGGTTGGGGAGCATTTATGCATGATGAAAAAGACACTATTTGGCAAATATGTTCATATACAACAAATGTTTTTCGGGAACTATTAAGTCTAAAGTCTTGAAATTTTAGCATTACCTTGGAAGCTACAAAGAAAATGATTTAAATAATCCTCAAATTTTTAAAACAACTTGAAATTTTTTTTTACCCTAAGTTATTAAAATATTGACTAATTATTTAATTTGAAAGGTTGTCGGGACAGTAGAACTGATACCGTGAGAGAAACTTTATTTGCTTCTCATTTGCTGGATCAAAATGAAACTATATCTAAAAATATAGCATTATGTGGAAAATGAGTTGAGATAATTATAATAAAAAGTACTTTAACCAAAGGGGTATGATAGTTCATTTTCTGTTTTCAGAAAATATTTTTTTGACGCTAAACAACTTGTTAAAAAAAATGAATAATTTCTAAAAAAGAATTAAACAAAAGCTTAGCAGTGTATAAAAGAAAACGTGAAATTTGAACTATCGTAAGGGGCAAACATACTATAAAAACTGGATATTCACCGTGGACTAATTGATCACATGCAATGCTTGTCGGTTTTGTTTACATCTTTATAAATAAAATAATGATTTTGTCTGTACATTGCTCAGAACTGACTCATTTCAAGTTTTCTTTACGTTTCATACATTGGAGAAACCGAATCCACCCTTAGAAAAATTTCTGTCGGTTTGTCGGTTTGTCGGTTTGTCGGTTTGTCCGCAAAACTTTGTCACAGGTAAACTCAGCTACCATAAGACATATACAGCTGAAACTTTTACAGTAGATTTGTGTAGGTCTAACTTAAAATATAGGCTATGAATTGATTGGAAATTCAACGTAGAAGTGAAGTTATGGACGTTTAACGGAAAAATGTTTGTCACAAGTAAACTCAGCCACCATAAGACATAGCAAGCTGAAACATTGACACTGGATTTGTGTGGGCCTAACTTAAAATATGGGCTCTAACTAGATTATTAATTCAATACAGAAGCGAAGTTATGGGGTTTTTAGCTGTATTTTCCTAACTTCACAGACAAGTTTGTTTTGAAAATACACAGGTGTGGCAAGTAGGTATTGTTAGTTGATTTTAATTTCAATTGAGCATATGAATATATTGCGTATTTGACATCATTGAAATGGTGTTTCACAGAGTTAAGGATGTACTATCTATTGAGAATAAATCTTTTGTAAACGAGCAATTCTCAGCCCTTAATATGAACAGGCATGAGAAATCAACAAACAAGTTCTTACGCTATATGAAACCGAGGAAAGAACTTACAAGTCAGTAAAGAAATTGGATTAGTGATGAAGAAGCAGTTCATTATCTAATTGAATTTAATGACTCTGAATTTATTTCTCCTGGACTGCCTGCTCATGAGTAAAAACTTAAAGTAGGAGAACCAATCATGCTGCAATTTAGTAGCAGTAACAAATTTCATGTTACGAAACATGAGTGCCCCAAAACTGTGCAACGGGACACGACTCTGAGTTCGTGCTCTACACAGGTATGCCATAGAGGCGGACATAATGACTGGATGTGGTATTGGGGAGTCTGTGTGTATACCACACATACCATTGATTCCGAGCCACTGTCTGTTTACGTTGAAATTATTGCAAAGTCCGGTCAGAGTCTATTTCGCAATGACGTTAACTAAGTTGCAAAGGGAGACTTTATCTAACGCAGGAATTCAAGTTAGCAAAACCAAGTTTTTCTCACGTGGTCAACTGTAGTTTACTTACTCAATAGTCAGAGGCTTCAACTGATTGTTCTTCCATGAACCTGAAGGACAGACAGCTAATGTAGTGTATACAGAGGCATTTGTTTAACACTGTACTAATAATGGTGTTTTCTACTATTCTATAATTTTTAATTATAGTATTAGTATAATACTATAATTGATATTTTGGAATACCAAGTATAATAGAATTTTTGATTCCGTCAAAGACGGGTACATTTGCTAGTTTATTTATATTGCTTATATTGACGTAAAATGTTTTTAAGTCTTCACTGGTTACATAATTTTTATAGCTAATAAAATTATACAGTAACCGTTAACAATTTCACTTATTGATTTGAAGAAAACAACAAAAATATCAATTTGTAGTGAACGAGTTTTATATTATGTTTATTTATGGTAATGTTGAGTGTAGGCTACTGCAGATTTTTTTTAAAAAAAATTGAAATTTATTGACTTTGAATTATAAAATTAAAAATAAAAAGCCTTATATGGTAAATGAAGTTTAATTTAGGGCAATTTTCTTCCAGTTGTGGGTTGGCAATAGGACATTTGAGAGCGTAGTAAGACAGTCTATTAGAGAGGCTGTAATCGTAAGCAGTGGGCAGGCCTGTAGGGACTGTGCAGCAAAGGGGTGATTTGTTGAGCGGCCGGACTTGGCATCTTGCCTTACGGCCTTATTCTCATCTTTACACGCTTCGCAACCCCTTTCTTTATTTGCTTATCCTCAAATATGCAGCCAGTCAGAATCTCAAATTACACATGTGTGAAATTTATAGTAGATTGCATACAAAATGAAAATCAATAGAAGCATTTCTTTGCCGGAATATCACATATAAACACTAGTCGCTACCTCAATTTTTAGCAGCCTGTGGTTTTTTCCTTTATTTTTTATTTAAATCGGGCAACAATCAATTTCACTAAAATTCTGTTTGCATAAGATGAAATATATACCATTTTTTATTTTAAAAACAAAATAAATTTTTATTTTAATATATTATAAAAAATAATTCAATAAACATAATTTAAAGATAATATTGTAAAAAATTACTATAATTTTTAAATACAAGATATTAATGCTTATTATAAATTGAAAAAAAATTAGAATATAGCATTTTGTTATTTTTGCTTTTCATCTATCAAAAGTTCTATGAAGAATATTATGAAAAAAGTTCAACTGGAGATTTTGATGGATTTGGAGATTTGGAGGAATATAAAGTCTTCTTCGACGTTTTTCTTAAGTTGTGTATGTGTGTGTGTGTGTGTGTGTGTGTGTGTGTGTGTGTTTGCTTTGGTGCATATTGAAACGTGTTTAGACAAACCAAAGGCCACAATGTTTGATGATCAAATTCAGATTTTAACAAATATTGCTCTATATATATAGTGTGAGTGTGGGAAAATTTTTTTAGCATTACTACTTCTTTGAAAATATTTTATTGAATTAAAATTTTAAAGCAAATATGAAATGAAAACTTTTTTGCCGAAAAAAATAACAGATTTCTGAACATCAAAAAAGGTTAGTTTTTTAGAAATGTATAAATACTAGACTACCCGTTGAGTCATCCATAACCTTCCTTATTAATGCAATCATTTTCATGTAGATGCAGATAAACTCCAAATGATCCTACTGAGACACCCTGTAGAGTCTCTCCTTGAGACTTATGAATATTCATGGCAAATGCTAACTGAATTGGAAATTCAATTCTTGAGAAAGAAATGTTCCTTTCCTTAGATAAAACAAATTCCATTCATAGAAATAAAGCTATTCCTCCTTGAAACCGAGATGCGATAATTTTACAAAAAAATGACTTTATAATAATGCTCCTCAGTTATTGGTCTTGTTTTATTATATAAGCGTGGTGGATCAGCACTTTTCATACACATGACAGGAACTCCATTTTTAAATTTATGTTCATTTTTGGAAGTGAAATGCAAAAAGTCTCCTTAGCCCAGAGAGTAGGGCCAAGAATTAAAAGCAGATATGTCCAATAAAAAAAAAAAAAAACATCGTCTAAACAACAATAAGATTCTAAAAATGGGACTAAAATCTTTCCTATAATTAATTGGTTAGATCTATTCTATAACAGGTATTCAAATTTTCACCTGTGCGCAACATCCAGGGCTCCATCTTTAAGGTTTAAAATTTGACTTATTCAAACCTTACGTTATTTATATCAGGTTTTGGAAGTGGAAGTATATTGTGAAAAAACCCTCATAGCCTTTAGCGTAGTGCACTGAACTTTCAATGCAGTGGTCGTAGGTTTGACATTTTATATTTTATTCAGAGTGTACACGGTGGCCAGAAAACAAACAAACAAGAATGGTCATGAGGGTATATAGATCGATTGTGGCGTATGATTGATTCTATACGATTTTAGACTTGATACTGGTCATATTGCTTGTTCGATAGTAATGAAGTTATATCACAAATTAACACTATTAAGGATTATGAACTGAACTGAACTGAATACTTATTTGTCAAAACTACATGAATGAATAACGTCGTTATGCTACAATTTATAACTTAAAGAAATAACTTGTTACAATAACTAGTAATTACAAGAATAATGAAATTGATAAAAAAAATAATCAAAAATGTATATTTTATAAAAAAAAATACAAAATATACCAATCAAGCCAACGCCTAAAGAGTTTTACATAACTGATAACTAAAGTTGGAATAACAAATAACCTTGTATCCTTATTGCATTTGTTTACATTGCCTGCAAACTTTTTTACCAATAATCCAGTCAAACAAATTTGTTATTTGAATGTTATGTAGAATAAACATTCAAATATTTTAATCAGTTAATATATAAGAAGTTTAGTTTTTAAAACTATAAAAACAGACAAAAAACAACCATTATTTTATTATGTTTTCTAAGATGCAATGGATATTGTCTAAGGTGCTACAATGAATTTACATATATCATCCTTTTAATGTTATAACTGCAATGTAGATAAAGAAAGATAGAGAAATTAAAACACACACTTATTATTTTTAATATTCCGTTCAAACTATCTTCAAAAGAGATAAGATAAAGAAATCAAGTGCTGTGGTTCAGAGATTGTTTGAGACATTTGTTACTGACTCTAATATGGTGTACTTCAAAGCACTAGTGACAGGACTAGATTACAGATCCTCGAAGCCCTATGGACTAAGGACAATAACCTCTGTTTAAAAGCTCAAAATAGGCGTTTAAGTGTAATTCCTACTCTTAAAAACTTTTTAAATAGTTTATGATGGTTAGCTGCTCACCTTCGCTGTTGCTCTATTGCATCCCTTTCGCATTTTTTCCAGTTCTAGTAAACTCCCAGTCAGTATTTAAACCTGGTTAGGATATTTTCGTTAATTTTTACTTGATGATGGCTAATATATGCCGAGAGTTCCTTGATTTTTTTAATTTTAAGTACATAATTTGTTAACTGTATTTAATAAAGTTTCATATTGTAGTGGTAATTGTACCGAAACAAAAGTAAAGCCAATAGAGTTTAGGGATGGGGAAACTTTCTTGGAGTAAAAGCCATTTCAGCACCATCCCCTTACCTAAAAGACCACCACGATTAGATAAGCAAACTCTTATATAATTCATGCATATTGTTAGTGCCACAGAGGTTAGTAAATAAGATATTATTATCAACCGTCATAACTCGTCTATAGTTGGTGAAGTCGCCCGACCGGTTTCGCAATGGCTGCATCATCAATAAGACTGATGTTACCTTCCAAAATCATGGATATAAATAAGTATTTTAACTCAATGGTGCCAATATATATGCCTAAATTTCCTGCCTAACAGTTTTATTTTATTTTATTTTGTTTAATCTGCTTTTTGTCATTTAAACATTAAGTCGTCTCTGTCCTGTCCTCCTGTCGTCTTTTCATATTTTTTATTGGTTTAAATATTATGTCAGCCTGGTGCTTAATTTGTTCATTTATTGCATTATCAGTATTTATGTGTTTATATATTTCAATTTCTTCTATCATATTTAATCTTTTACCTTTTTGCCCTATTTTAATTAATTTCATTGAGTTTTCCATACTGTCGGGTTCATGTCCGTTTTTTTTTAAATGGTTAGCAAAAAAAATATATCCATGATAACCTCAGTCCCAGTCAGGTAACCTCAGTCCCATTGATGATGCAGCCATTGCGAAACCGGTCGGGCGACTTCACCAGCGATAGATGGGGTATGACGGTTGATAATAATATCTTATAGAATAGTTATATTGTAATATCATTAAATATAATATTACTCGATCAGTGAATATAAAACTATTGTGCATCTTTCAAAAGATTCATCAGTGTCCTTACTGTTTTTTTTATTTATAACCTTTGTTAACTTAGGATAATGATTTCCTAAAAGCTTTAATTGTGCTCAATTCATAACTTTTTGAGCTCACTATTTCACACAAAAATCCGTAATTAATGTGCCCACATTAGATGAATCAAATGAAAATCTTATAGTGCTATTAATTAAAATTATTTTGTAATAAATTTTAAATTTATGACAGTATATGAGTACTATGAATACTGAAGCAATGACAAATTTTAATCATATTCAAAATCTGAATAATACCTTTGTCAGCTCTTTGATGTGTATGATCCTTAGAGCTCTTTGGTATTCATATTGCATGTTTTATTCCTTCTATCTCCTCCCAGTCCACCTATTATTTCTTTGTTATCCGTCTTGCGATCTTTAAATATTGCATTTAGAATTTATATCTGAACATGAAACTAAACGATATATTTTTTATGTTAGTAGAAAATATATTTTTAATTATGAGCAAATAATTACTTAGATACAAATGAATAATACAGTTTATATTAAATAACTGCTATAATTTCTTTTATAACAAAAAAGTTTTTTAATTGAATGGTAAATAGATAGAATAGAACCTGATCCCCTTACGGGTCAAAAACGGCAGCCCTTTCCATCTTTTTTTTGATTGGATGTTTGGGTAAAACCACTTAGATTAGTGTCTAGAACTGTTACCAAATTTCCGTTCCCTTCACTAAATTGTTAAAGCATGTAGTGGAGTCAAAGCCCGGACTGTTCGGGTTCAGGACTCACTGGCTGCAATCTACCAGCGCCGTACAGTCTCTAATTGTATGTATTGTAGTTTCTTATTTGTCCTCACATAGTCATAAATGACTAGTAATTGAAGTTGCTTGTTATAATAATAAAATTTGTTAAACTAAATAAACTATATAGACAATATGAAGCAAGAATAATTTATTCTGTTGACATAGTCTGTTGATTTTTCCTAGTTGTTTTTAATTTTTGCAAAATTATGCTGTTCACTGAAACAGTTTCATGGTTTATTCTTTATAATGTTTTTGGAAGTTGTACACTAGCATCTACCCATTAACTGCGATATTTTTATTTTTTTAAAATATTCAATTTGTTCCCTAGATTTTACTATTTATTACAAGCATTTATGGTTGTGATAAAACAGATTTTTTAACATACCAATTTGAAATAACCTTTTCAATGAAGTTTGATTTGGTATTATGGCATCTACTGATAATAATTATTTATTACATTTTTTTTTAATTTAATAAAAACATTACTTATAAAATTAAAATTAATTTTGCTCTTTATAGCTGCCATGGTGTGTTTATTTGTTCAATACTTTAAGTTGGTTTCATTTAGGTTAGGGTACAGTGGCT